>JAKSZT010054518.1:14346852-14383464 GCA_026826555.1 Tolypeutes matacus
CAAATGTTTGTATGTATTGTGAGAATTTTGATTTTTACCCATAATAAAAAAAAAAAAAAAATCAGTGGGGGTGGGGAATGGGGAGTTAATGCTTAATGGGTACAGAGTTTCTGTTTGGGGTAATGGAAAAGTTTTGGTAGTGGATGGTGGTGATGGTTGCACAAAATTGTGAATGTAATAATGATTAGGTGCATGGTTAATGTTTGATAACTGGTAGTTTTAAAAATCACCAAGTGAGCAGATGGGCTTAAGCAGTTGAGTCCCTGCTTCCCTCATGGGAGTTCCCAGGTTCAGTGCCCGGTGCCTCTTAAAATAAAACAAAAACAAACAACAAGCAAAACAAAGGAAAAAACCAACTCAACTCAAGGGAGCCGATGTGGCTCAGTGGTTGAATGCCAGCTTCCTTCCCACATACGGTGTCCCAGGTTCAATCCCTGGCCCTGGGAACTAAAAAAAAAAAAAAAAAAAAATCACCAAGACTTCATATTTTTAACCACCTTTGAAGAACTCCTTGAAAACTACTGTTCTACTTCTTAAATGCGCTGTAACTTCTTTTTTTTTAATTGAATATTTATTAGAGAAATTGTAGGTTTACAGAAAAATCATGCATAAAACACAGAGTTCCCAAATACCACCCTATTATTAACACCATGTATTAGTGCGGTGCATTTGTTACAATTTATGAGAAGTTTCTAACTGTTCCTAAAATGCACTGAAGCAAATTTTACCTATTTTTTAAATTTCAAGGTATCATTTACTTATTTATTACTGTAGTCAAATATACTATAATGTATTACTCTATTCAAAGTATTAAATTATTTATTCAGGGGAGCGAATGTGGCTCAAACAGCTGAGTGCCTGCTTCCCACATGGGAGGTCCTGAGAGTTCGGTTCCCAGTGCTTCCTAAAAACAAAACAACAACAACAAAAAAAAACAAAAAAGCAACAAGCAAACAATTGAAAAGCCAACTCAGGGGAGATGATGTGGCTCAGTGATTGAGCACCAGCTTCCCACATGTGAGGTCCCAGGTTCAATCCCTAGTCCCAGTACCTCAAAAAATACGTACATGTATATATTTATTTATTTACAATAATACAGTTGAAAAGGACATACAACTTCTCCATCCTACCCTTAATGTCCTATTCCCCACCAGCAGCTACCCTCATACTTTCTACCTTTTCCCCTGGTAGTTACGGCCATACTTCTAAATAAGAAGGTTATTATTTAATTTATTGATTTGTCAATTTTAGATACGGTCTATTGGGTTATTTCTCCCACATGAATATCACTCCTTAATTATATAACAATTTGGGGATAGATTGGTGATAAATGTTTACATTAGGACTGTGTAAATATTGTTCGCTACTGAATCAAGTAGGTGCACTATGACTACACCTCCTTTCTTGTATAACCCTTTGATTTTCCTAGAGTTAATAATTGCCTTGTTGTTGTTTTTTTTTCACTTGTCTGGTTTTCTAATTATTGTTTCTAAGTAATTTTCCAAATTCTCCAACATCTTTGCCACATGCCTATCAATAATATTTTCTCTATATTCAAAGTATCAGTTTCATGTTTTTCCTGGAGTCTTCCTCCCAGAGTCCTCTGTTTTCTGCCTGCATAACTGTCATTTTGAAACATCTCTGCCATTTTGGTGGAAACTCCTTTTGCCTTTGAGCCCATTTCATATCTCCTGTTCCCTGGATTCTTATCTTGCTCTTTCGTACTTTGCTATTTCATTTTGTTGGAGCATGTTTCCAAAAGCTTACTAAAAGAAAATACATGGCAGGTAATTTTTTTTAAGTCCCTGCATGACTGAAAATATCTTTTTACTAGCCCTACTCTTCAATGATAGTTTGGCTGAGTAGAGATTTCTAGATTGGAAATCTGCTGACTGCACTCCCCTCAGGTGTGGCACACCTGTATCTACCACATACCTTTTTTTTTTTTTTCCTTTTAGTATTGTGTCAGTGGAGTTTCTGAAGAAGGAAAGATAAATATATGGTACCCAGTGTGCCACGTTTAACCAGAAATCCCTCTACCCTCTTTCTGTCTTCCCGAAATTTGTTGAACTCTCTCATCCACTGTTGTCTCTCCTCCCATTCTCTTTGTCCTTGTGAGTTAATACTTTCGTATCCTTTTATTGTCTTTTAACCAGATTCTGGGACTGAGAGGAAAAAAAGTATTACTTAATTTGCTATTTTTAATTGACAAACCCACAATGGGTTTATTAAACAAAACTCAAATGCATTGAGTCAAATGTTGTTAAGAGGGTCTTCTGAAAATTTCACAAATATTTTGGAATTGGAGATACCTAGAGGATTGCCAAATTAGGATAGGGAGGCACAGTTCTCTACTCTTAATTCTTTCTCTTTCCAGCTTTTTATACTGAAATTAAATTCTTAACAATCTCTCCTTTACTTAGCTGATATTGTCCAAAGCCATGAAGGTGGAATTAAGTCTCCCTAGTCCCCTGAGACACACTTTTGGGATGTGACCATCTTATGTAATAGTGTGTCTGTGAGTATGAACCAATGATGAGCCCTCCAAAGGATGAATTTACATGCCCTTTTTTCTCTTTATGAGAAGAAAAAAGACTTCCCTTATACTTTCCTTTGAGGTTTCTAATCCTTAGCTCAATTTGTTTAGGTATAATACCTAAACAAGGTGAATTGCTCCCTGCATACATAAAATTAACAAATTCAGTTAGCCCTGGCTTTCCTTATTTGCAGAGGAAGCTTTGAAAATTGAGCAGGATCTGTGACATCTAAATCTAATTTTTTATTTTTTTTTTCTTGCTTTTCTTTCTATTCTATTTTATTTTTAAGAGAGGGATGGAAGAGTTGTGAAATGTACTTGTAAAAGGATTGGGAATAAAATATTTTTGGTACTCTATTTTAAAAGAAATTTAAAAGTTTTTTTTTAAGTTTTTGAAAAC
Organism: Tolypeutes matacus; assembly: GCA_026826555.1. Lineage (NCBI taxonomy): Eukaryota > Metazoa > Chordata > Mammalia > Cingulata > Chlamyphoridae > Tolypeutes > Tolypeutes matacus. The sequence goes on from JAKSZT010054518.1 coordinate 14,349,789, forward strand.
GCTGGCAGTTAAATAGCAGTTTATAATATTGAAGGCACTGTCCTTCCCTTTCAGATTGGCTTCTGTTGCAGGTTGATTTTTTTCAGAAGTACAATGCTGAGATGAAATTTGGATCAACACTTGTGAGAGGAAGAAGAACTGGACAGAGGGAAAAGTCCAGCTACAAAGCAAGCCCAAGTAAGACTCAACAGTGGGAAGTGCCGGAAGTTTTGCCTGTCAGAGTTGGGCCAAAGGAGCAGGCTCTTGTACCCCACCCAGCCCTTGCTCTCCCCACTCCCACCTCTCTCAACCCCTCACCCAGAAGGGCCCCAGTCTTTCAGCTCTTAACATAACCACCTCCCCCCACACTAAGTGCCAGCTCAGGATGGCATATGACAACAGCTCAATAAATATCTGTTGAACTTCTGTCCCCAAAATGTAACCTCGTGTCAGTTTCCTCACAAACCTTAGGACATTTCCAAATTCCCATATCTCATCCTTGCACCCAAAAAGCTTTGACTGGACACTTATGTGATGGGCACTGGAGAAATTCAAAGACGAATAAAACATGTGGTTGACTTCCAGGGAGTTCACTTTCCAGTGAGGGGATCGTGATTATAAGCTTAGAGTAATTTTCTAATTTTTCTGCTTTCTCATCCCTTTAGACAAGTGGCAATGAATTTGAAATTAGAAGGTACCATCGTTATTGCTTCCCCCAACAATCCAGAGGAACAAGAGGAAGGGCTGGAAGTCCTTCCAGACTATTTTTTTAAAGACTTATTTATTTACTTTATTTTTCTTTATTTATCTCCCCCTCCCCCAGGTGGTTCTCTCGTCTGTCTGCTCATTGTTTGAGTCACCGGAAACCGAACCCAGGACCTCCCATCTGAGAGGTGAGTGCCCAGTAGCCTGAGCCACATCCTCTCCCTGCGGGCTGCGGCGTCTGCTGGCTTGTGGCATCTGCTTGTTGTGGTGAGAGCAGTATCTAGTTCGTTTGTGGTGGGGACTGAGGTGGCGTCTGCTCATCTTGTTTTAGGAGGCACCAGAACCTGAACCCAGGACCTGGTTACAACACCCTTGAGGAGTGACAGATCTACTTTTTTTTTTTTTTTTTTTACAGTGAGCAGTTTATTTGGAGAGATCCCGAGCATTAGTTCATCTTCATTTTTTTTTTTTCCCACAAAGGCTGTAACATTCTTCTTTCTTGGAAGCAGATGGGGAAGAATCATCTGAAGGTCAGACTGAGACAAGGCTAGTCATTTGGCAATCATATGTAGCAGAAATACCAGTTTATGGCCGCAGATCAGCCTCACATTGGCTTCCTGAGCCCACTGCCAAGGAACAGATACGAGGGGTGGGGGGGGTGAACTTCCATTCACTGCTTTGAAAAATGGCTAAGTTCTATTATATACCTTCCCTAAGGGAGACACCTCATGCATGAGCCCTTTCACTGCGGGAGACGGAGTCTGGTGTTGGCTCACAGAGCTCTGTGTCTTTGTAGCCATCCGCTGATTTCATGGAAAACTGCGTAATCCATCAGGGCCGATCCAATTATTTCAATGTCCAGTAAATTAGCTCTTTGTAAAGCAACTCAGCCGGGTCTTACCCAGGGTGTATTTATTCTACCCTTGACATCTGGTTAAGGATGTATCTGTGTGTGGTGCGGGGAGGGTGTTCGTTGGCACATATTGCCCCTTGGGATGGGGGTGGGAGTGGCAAATGGCTTCTAGAGTACCGAAAAAGTAAACATTGATCATGTCAGATCTACTTCTTATACTCTTACTAATCCACCTGGCACCTAGTCTCCAGAATGATCTTCCCCCAACATAAATATGAATATCTCTCCCCTCCCCAATTTCCTCCATGCCTGCAGGATAAATCCAAAGCCAAACTCCTTGGCCTAGCATTTAAGACTTTTTAAAATCTGGCCCGAGGGAGCCAATGTGGCTCAAGTGGTTGAGCTCCCGCCTCCCACATGGGAGGTCCCGGGCTCAGTTCCCAGTGCCTCCAAAAAACACTCAACAAACAACAAATGAAAAAACCAACTCCAGGAAGCCAATGTGGCTCAGTGGTTGAGTGCCAGCTTCCCACATATGAGGTCCCAGCCCCCAGCCCCCGGTACCTAAAAAACAAAAACCTGGCCCTAGGCCTATTCAGTCTTGCATTGAACAATTCACGCACGCACCCACCCACACACACACACACACTTAGCCCCCACCCACCTCAGCACTGGCTTTCTTCATTCCACCTTATAGGTCTTCTTTCAGACTCCAAATGAATCAGCCTATCTTGAATCCAGGCCTTCCAACATGCTCTCTTCTCCGCCTGGACAGTTTTTTTCTCCTTCCTCATCACCAGGTCAAATTCTACTCAGTCTTCAAGTCTCCACTGAAACATTAGTTCCTTAGGGAAGTCTCCCTGGGCCCCACCAATACTGGGCCTTTCTGTCCTTTCCATCACCTTGGGATACCATGCGCCGCTCCTGTAATTGACTTAGTCAATGCCTGCATTGCCTTCAACACTGCGTGCCCCACTGGAGGATCTGTCTCCTTTACCTGTGGTATCCCCAGGGCAGAGCACAGTGCATGGCACATTGCAGGTGTCAATAATTGTTTGCTGAATGAGTGATGCTGAATGACCCACCTGGAAATTTTACTGCTTCCAGACAAATACGCAAGCACTGTAGTGCAGTCTCGTGTTAAATATCTGGTTCCACTGACAATGAAAGAGACAAATTGCTTACCAAAATAAAGGCATCCTAGTTTCTTTTCAGAAGTGCCTTACCTCTTTTGAGTTGTTTCTTTTTCTCGTGTTTTTATATTCCTTTATTTATGGCTTTAGTTATTATAAACAAACTTATTTTAAATGAGTCTTTAATAATCCTATTATCTAAAGCAATTGGGAGCTGATCTTGCTTAATGTTTCTATTGTCTCTTGAACATGGTGGATTACTTCCTTATGTGTTTTGTAATTGTGAATGAGTAAATCTTTCTCTGTGGGAGAAAGTAGATCCTGCATATCTATGCTGGAGGTTTGTCCCTCTTGAGTTTATATCTAGCTAATTTCTTGCCTTGGAATCTCCCAGAGTATAAATTGGATCTCCAAACATATGTGAGGATAGGTCCTTAGTGACAAATTCAGAAGGGGGTATATTTTTCCCCCCAGTGTCCAGCATAAGACAGAGAAACTTCCTTGTCATCTCCCTATGTTGGCTGGATAGATTTTTCTAGCCCTTCCTTTCTCTAAGGGTGTATCTCTTTAAGGGTTCCCTATTTGTGTGAAGGTCTCAGTTCAAATTTCCCCAAAGTCTTGTCCCTGTCCTTTGGGATCTTCAAAGCCCTAATGCTTCCCTCCCTCCATACAGACACAGCTCATCCTTACCCTTCTGGTTTTCAGATGCTCTTTTAATGACTCCTAAGGATTATCTCTATTTTCTTTCATTTTAAAGTGTTTTGTTATCTTTTATCTAGCATTTCTAGATGACTGTTAGAGGGAAAGTTTTTAGGTTAACTGGCCCAAAATATTGACAAAAATGGAAACTCAATTAGGCTAGTTTCTGCACCTTTCTCTCATTCTGTGTGCATGAGTCTATTTTTATAAAAAGTCACCTTGTTCTCCTTTTAGTTTCTGTATATTTACCACTTTCTCCTGGTCTCTCATCTTAATTTACAAATTTCATTATGGAATTAAATGCCTTATGCTAATAATTTCTCATGTATAAACTATTCCTTCTTTTTTCTTAGTCATTTGGTTCTCATTACTGGTTCTACTTCATCTCCTTTCTAACTATAATTTAAATAACCTTCTCTTTTCAAAAAGACATTTATTCCAGTCTTGCAGATTTAAAAAAACCTTGAGATCAACAAAACTGCTAGCAGTGTTTCCATACACACCATTGTCAAAATGCTGGCAAACTTGATATGAGCAGGTAGCTTTTTAAAAATTCAATGCTGGTATTGCAAGTCATATTTATAATTCTAATGAAAATTCTGACTTGCTTGAAACTTTTTTTAGGCCTAGATAAATTTCTCTTTGCTCTTCAATCTAGAAACATATATATATATATATATACATACATATTTCTATTGATGTACAAATATGGCGAGTATACTTTATACAACTAATATTTGCAGTCTAGGAATGCTACAGCAGACAGTCCAGTTTGTAATACTACTCATCCTTACTCATAGCTTATTTGGAATTTCTCATTTACATGTACCAAGTGCAAATTAAATAAGTACTGAAGTGCCAGCTCTTGTCACTGTTATAGTCAAGGTTATATAACACAAAACTAGCTTAAAAATAAATCCCTCTCACTAACAGAAACATTGGCAACTGAAATAGTTTATAAGCATAGCCATGAAGCTTTTTAAAAAGGATGTTTCTTTTTTTATTTCATTATGTTCAGATATGTCAGCTTTGGTTAATTAATATTCTACCTGGCTTTTCTTCTCCACCTCAAAAAGTTTTAAGAGTTTGTAAATCCCATCAATGTACCAGTTATCGATTGCAGCCTAACAGATAACCCTAAAGCACAGTGGCCTAAAATAACCATCGTTTTATTGGCTCACGATTCTGATGGGTCAGGAACTCTAGTCAGGCTCAGAGGGGCCGTTCATCTGTGCTCCACATGCTGTCGGCCGGGTTGGCTTGGTATGGGGCTGGCGGATCCAAGAGGGCCTCATATGTCTGACAGCTCTGCCAGAATGGCTCAAACAACTGATGAGGATCAGTTGGGTCTCTCTTCTTGTGGAGTTGGTTGGATTCCTTCAAATGTCTGGTGCCTCGGTTCTGGCCATCAGCTGGGTTCCTTGGTACCCCTCCAGGTGGCCTCTTTCTCCAGCAGGATAGCCTGAACTTTTTTATATGGCAGATGGTATTCCCTCTAGCAAAAGTGGAAGCTACAAGATTGCTCAAGGCCTGGGTTTGGAAGCCAATCACAAGGCCAGTCCAGATTCAAGGGGTTCTTGATGGGAGGAGTGGCATGCACCCACAGGGATGGGAGGACTTGTTGGCGGCCATCTTTGCACACAATCTACCACAGTCACCTTTCCCAAATAAACGGCAGCCATTTTGTTTATTCAGTTGCTACCAATCAAATAAGTTTATTAACTATTATATTAGAACAGTTTATAGTACTTTGACTGAAGATGTCAAAGTACTTTCCCAATATAAATGTTTAGGACTTTGAATGTCACTCATTTCTCAGCACTTACAGTTTAAAGTGAGAAAGAGATCATCTCAGTTGATCAACATTCAAGTATAAGTAAAATTCTCCTAGTCCTAAGGATCTGGGGGTTGCCTTTAGTTCATTACCTCTGAATATATTCTTTTTCCTTGTGGTTGCCTTGGAGAATGGGGAGACATGAATACAGTAAATTATCTTGTTTTCTTGTTCTGATAATATCATATTACAGGGAAGCGGCTGTGGCTCAATCAGTAGGGCTCCCGTTTACCATATGGGAGGCCCCGGGTTCGGTTCCCGGGGCCTCCTGGTGAAGGCAAGCCCGCCCGCACGGCGTGGTTAGCTGACCCAGCGAGCACAAGCAGCAAGGGGGGGATAAATGAAAAAATAAATAAAATCTTTAAAAAAAAAAAAAAAGAAAAAAAAATCATATTACAGGTTTTGAATTGTTCTAATTGGTTTTATTTATTTATTTATTTATTTATTTTTTGTTCACAAATTTTGTATTTATTTTTTAAAAATGGGACTACTCCTTTGTCACACAGATGTTGTCCTGTTTGTTTTAGAAATTTTAAAGTACTCAAGTGCCATATTTCTAATTGTTTTTAAAGAAATAACACGGTTTTGATTTTGCAAATTTTATAATACCACAGTCTCCACAGTGATGGTTAGGTTCATGTATCAACTTGGCCAGGTGATGGTGTCCAGTTGTTTGGTCAAGCAAGCACTGGCCTGATCATTACTGTGAGGACATTTCATGGACTTAAATCATCAGTAAGTTGATTGAATCTATGGTTGATTATATCTGTAATCAACTGAGGAGATTGCCTTCAACAATGAGAGGTGTCTCATCCAATGAGTTGAAAGCTTTAAAAGGAGAAGTGATGATTCCAGCAGTCAGAAGAGAGAATTTCCATCTTTACTTCCACTGTTCCTGAAGAATTCATGAAAGACCTTCATTGGCGTTCCCAACGTGCAGCCTACCCTACAGAATTTGGACTTGTGCATCCCCACAGTTGGGTGAGACAATTCTTATAAAAATCACAAAATATTTCAAATATCTCCTGTCAGTTCTGTTTTCCTAGAGAATCCTGACTAATACAGCTTTGGTTCTGGCAGTGGTACTTGAGAAACAGAATCCTAAGGATGAGATTTCAGAATTGGTTCTGGGGTTTGGGGAATTGATTCTTTTATCTGATGAGATTCAAAGGGACTAATGACTCTATTTCCAATAATCAGGATGGCACTGATAGTCCATTGAATGAATTGGCAATAGAGACATTCAAAATATCACTACTGGATGCAGTTATTCAGATGCTTATAAGAGACAAGGCTCTGGGTGAGAGCGATTTTGACATGTCATCAGAGTTTTGTAGAGTTAAAAGATATAATGATATTGGCTGTTTTTTCCTAAATACTCTGAATACAGTTATAAAAGAATGGATGGGCTGAAGGCTTCAAATTCACAACTTAAGCAACTGCATGAAGGTTGCAAAACTTTCTGTTTGTGCCCTAAAAGAAATCTTATTTTATGTAGCTGTAGACTTGAGATTTCTGAAAACCAGACCCAGAGTCTCATTGTGTGAGTGGCTGAATTAAAACATAAACTAAATTCCCAACCCTGCAGGGTGTCTGCTGGTAAAGTGAGGGAATTGATTGGAAAGGAATGGGATCCTGAAAATTGGAATGGGGACATATGGGTTGATAATGATGGGGATGGGGTCATTGAAACCCCAGATTCTGTTGAGTCTTTGCCAAGTAAATCTAAAATAGTCTGCCCTGAAGAACCAGCCTCCCTACTTTCAGTCTGCCCTAAGGCTATCTGCCATCCAACTGCCACCTTAAGAGATTAACTCTGCTGTGCCTGATAAACCTGTAACCACCTCCCCTGAGCAAACAGCCTTCATACCTCTGTCTGAAGAGATTAATTCTGTTTCACCAGATGAAACTACTTTAGAATGCCCGGAGGTAGTTGGCTTCCTCTTGACCCACCCCCACCACCCCTCTCTTCTTCCAGACCTATAACTAGACTGAAGTCCCAACAGGCCCCAAAAGGTGAGGTACAAAGAGTGACCCATGAGGAGGTGCACTATACTCTAAAAGGACTGCATCAGTTTTCCAATTTATATAGGCAGAAATCAGGGAAATATGTGTGGGGATGGATACTAAGGGTGTGGGGTAATTGTGGAAGGAATATATTGGACCAGGCAGAATTTATTGATATGGACTCACTAAGCAGAGACTCTGGATTCAATGTAGTAACTCAAAGATTTAGAAAGCGCCCTAACAGTTTGTTTGGGTGGTTCACTGAAGCATGGACCAAAAGGTGGCCAGCATTACCTGAGGTGGAAATGCCAGAACTGCCTTGGTATAATGTAGATGAGGGAATCCAAAGGCTTAAAGAGACCGGAATGTTAGAATGGATTTATCATGTAGGACCTGCTCAGCCATCCCAAAAACGTCCAGAGGACACACCTTTCAGCAGGACTGTGGGGAATAAATTTGTGAGACTAATTCCGTCTTCCCTGAAGAGCTCTGTGGTTGCTCTTCTCTGTAGGTCAGATATTACTGTGGAGACTGCTGTCACTGAACTGGGATCCTTAAACACAATAGGAGTGACTGGATTTTGGGTTGACAGCAGCCAAGTGGCAGCACTTAATTGCCAAAGACAAGATGGGTGTGGCTACCACAATGAATAGCAGACTCAAAGCAACAATCAGAATAGTCTGACTCACAGAGACCTATGGCCTTAGCTAGTAGATCATGGGGTACCTAGAAGTAAAATAGATGGGGAGTCTACTAAATTCAACTTATAAACTATATAAGCAGAAGAATTCTAGGTCAAGAGAACAAAAATATAACTGGAATTACAAAGACAGAGTCACTGCCCTTAATCAATTCTCAGACTTGAGACAATTTATAAATCCAGAACCCCTTGAATGAGGATAAGGCCAGGTCCCTTTTGGGAAGGAACCTGTTACACTGCCAAAAATGTATACTTTTGGGAGTGGAGGTGGCTCAAGCGATTAGGTACCTCCCTCCCACATGGGATGGTCCCTGGTTCAGTTCCCAGTGCCTCCTAAAAAAAGAAGACAAACACACAACAAACACAGAGAACAGACAGCGAGTACAAACAATGGTGGCAGTAGCGGGGTGTGTGGGGGGGAGCAATAAATAAATAAAAAGGAATTTTTACAAAAATGTATACTGTTAATCTTCCTCCCAATCTTCCCCCAAAGAGACCTATAGTCTTTTACCAGGATAACCGTGCATTGGGGAAAGAAAATGATCACACATTTCAGGGATTATTAGACACTGGCTCAGAAGTGACCCAAAATGTCACTGTGATCTACCAGTCAGAGTAGAGGCTTATGAAGGTCAGGTGATCAATGGTGCTTTAGCTCAGGTCCATCTCACAGTGGTCCCCAGATCAATTCTGTGGTTATTTCCCAAGTTCCAAAATGCATAATTGGAATAGGCATACTCAATAACTGGCAGTATCCCCACATAGGTTCCTTGAATTGTGGAATGTGGAATGAGGGCTATTATGGTAGGAAAGGCCAAGGGGTAGCCTCTAGAACTGTCCCTACCCAGTAAAAGTCAAAGCAATACCACATTCCTGGAGGGATTGCAGAGATTAGTGCCACCATCAAGGTCTTGAAGGATGCAGAGGTAGTGATTCCCACAACATCCCTATTCAACTCTCCTATTTGGCCTGTGCAGAAAACAGATGGATTTTGGAGGATGTGGTATCATTGCTCGAGCAAATCAGCACACACCCTGGTACCTGATATGCAGCTATTGATCTGGCAAATGCATTTTTTTCTCAATTGCTATTAATAAAGACCACCAGAAACAGTTTGCTTCCAGCTGACAAGGTCAGCAATACACCTTCACTGTCCTACCCCAGGGGATATCAACTCTTCAGCCCCATGTCATAACATTGTCTGCAGGGAATTTGATCCTCTCTCCCTCTCACGAGACATCACACTGGTCCATTATATTGATAATATTTTGCTGATTGGACCTTGTGGGCAAGAAGTAGCAACTACCCTAGACTTATTGGTAAGGCATTTGCATAAGAAAGGATGGGAGATAAACCGAACAAAAATAAGGGGCCTTCCACCTCAGTGAAATTTCCAGGTGTCCAGTGGTATGGGACATGTCAAGATATCCCTTCTAAGGTGAAGGATAAGCTGTTACACCTGGCCCCTCCTACAACCAAAAAAGAGGCACAATGCCCTGTTGACCTCTTTGGATTTTGGAGACAATGTATTCCACATTTGGGTGTGCTACTCCAGCCCATTTACTGACTGACCCAAAAAGCTGCTAATTTGAGTGGGGGCCAGAACAAGAGGAGGCTCTGTGACAGGTCCAGGCTGCTGTGCAAGCTGCTCTGCCCCTTGGGCCACATAATCCAGGAGATCCAATAGTGCTGGAAGTGTCAATGGCAAATAGAGATGCTGTCTGGAGCCTCTGGCAGGCCCCTACAGGAGAATCACAATGCAGACCCTCAGGATTTTGGAGCAACGCCCTGCTATCCTCTGCAGATAACTACTCTCCTTTTGAGAGACAGATTTTGGCCTGCTACGGGGCCTTAGTAGAGACCAAATGCTGAATAGACACCAAATGCTACCAAGTTACCATGAGACCTGAGTTGCCTGTCATGAGCTGGGTATTATCTGCCCTCCAAGCCATAAAGTTGGGCATGCACAGCAGCACTCCATCATAAAGCAGAAATAGTATATATGAGATAGGGCTCAAGTGGGTCCTGAAGGCACAATTAAGTTACATGAGTAAGTGGCTCAAATGCCCATGGTCACTGCTCCTGCCATGTTACCTTCTTTCCCAGCCCATAGCTATGGCCTCTTGGGGAGTTCCTTACAATCAGTTGACTGAGGAAGAGAAAACTCGGGCCTGGCTTACAGATGGTTCTGCACAATTTGCAAAAGTGGACAGCTGCAGCACTGCAGCCCCTTCCTGGGATGTCCCTGAAGAACAGTGTGGGAAGCACAAATCCTCCCAGTGAGTGGAATTTCCAGCAGTGCACTTGGTTGTTCATTTTGCTTGGAAGGAAAAATGGCTGGAGGTGCATTTGTACACTGATTCATGGGCTGTCGCCAATGGTTTGACTGGATAGTCAAGGCCTTGGAAGGAACATGATTGGAAAATTGATGACGAAGGTCTGGGGAAGAGGCTTGTGGCTAGACCTTTCTGAATGGGCAAACAAACAGAAAGATATTTGTGACCCAGGTGAATGCACACCACAGGGTGACTTCAGCAGAGGAAGATTTTAATAATCAAGTAGACAAGATGACCCATTCTGTGGATACCAGTTAGGTTCTGTCACCAGCCACTCCTGTCATTGCCCAATGGGCTCATGAACAAAGTGGCCATGGAGGTAGGGATGGAGGTTATGCATGGGCTCAGCAACATGGACTTCCCTTCACCAAGGCCAACCTGGCTACAGCCACTGTTAAGTGCCCAATCTGCCAGCAGCAGAGACCCACGCTCAGTCTCTGAAGTGACCAGATTGCTACCTTTGAGTATGGGGAGACATGAATACAGTAAATTATCTTGTTTTCTTGTTCCGATAATACCATATTGCAGGCTTGGAATAACTCTCTAATCCCACTACTTGTTTTTAAAGAAATAACATGATTTTGATTTTGCAAATTTTCTAACACCAAGTTCGGGTACACAAAGATCTTACCAATGAAACCCTTCCTGGTGTTAAGCAGATGGATAATTTTGAAATACGTACGTATGGAATTAAGCTGAATGACTATCCAAATATGCCTACCACTTCCATGGCATTTAAAATTATGCAATGGAAAATGTTTGCAGTGATGCCCTTTTATGTGTTAGTTTTGCAAAATGTATTCTCAATTATAATTTCAAATCACCTGAGCAACAGAAGAAAATGAAAAGTTGTATCAAAACCAAGAACTTACTCAAATTTAGCATTAAGAAAACATTTTTAAATTAATCAATTGGCACCAACTGAAGATAACCAATATTTATAACAAGCCAGTGCTGGTTGACATTTTAGCCAAAATGTGACATATTGAATATATTGTTTTTGTCCTATGTCCCTTAAATTAAGAAAAAAATTAAAGTACAGGGTATAAAATAATTTACTTCCATGAGATTCAGAAAATTTTAGATATTCCTTAAAGTAAGAAATATGCTTTTGTTCAGGTTTGTTTAAAATCTGTATTTTAAATGATCTTTAAAATGTCAAGGGAAGTGGCTGTGGCTCAATCAGTGGGGCTCCCGTTTACCATATGGGAGGCCCCGGGTTCGGTTCCCGGGGCCTCCTGGTGGGGGCGGGCCCGCCCGCACGGCGTGGTTGGCTGACCCAGCGAGCACAGGCAGCAGGGGGGAGATAAATGAGTAAATAAATAAAATAAAATCTTTAAAAAATAAAAAATAAAAAATAAAATGGCAAGACTTTTTAAAGACACAATTGTGTAATCTCCATATTAATGAAATACACCAAATATTTTAATATCCTGTAGACCTACCAAGTCTGCTCAGTTTGGAAGATTTAATTCTAAGGTGCTTCTCTGAAATAAAAATATCATTTTCTCTTATTTCCAAAGAATTTTTAAAAAATGTAGCTCAGTGGTTGAGCACCTGCCTCCCACACGTGGGGTCCTGGGTTCAATCGCTGGTACCTCCTTAAAAAAAAAAAATTTATGTATATATATAGAGAGGGACTGTCAGTGGTGAAAGCACATCAAAGTGTTTGTAAATAGCAGCGCTTATATATGGGTATGATAGTGACTTACTGGGAAAGGTTGTGTATTTCACTAGCAGGAAAGCTAAAAAATGAAACATGGGCCTGTATAGCACAGCAAACCTTTTTGTCAAAAATGAGTAGTTAATAGTGCACACAGAATGTTTTTCTCAGAAGCAGAACAAATGCACGTTAATGTTATAAGATGTTAATATCAGGGTGATATTTGGGCAAAAATACAACCAAAGCAAACTATGGACAGTAGGGTATATTAATATATTAAAAACTGTCCATCAATGGTTAAAAAAAAAAAAAAAGGAAGTATGCTAAGTGAAAGAAACTAGACAAAAAGTACTACATATTGTTTGACTCCATCTATACAAAATGTAAATACAAATAAATTATAGAAGTGGAAATAGAGTAGCAGTTATGAATGGCAGGAGAGAGATTGAGAGGTGACTTCTAAGGGGTAGAGGTTTTTTTCTTGTTTTTTTTCTTCTTCTTTTGAATAATGAAAATGCTCTTATATTGATTGAAATGATGAATGCACAAGTCCGTTATTATACCAAATGCCACTGATTGCACACTTTAGATGGATTGTATGGTTTATGAATACGGTTCAATAAAAGTGATCTATATATATATGTGCACTGTTAATATCTTTGATTGACTTGGGGCAGCCTTGGTTCTTCAGGTTTCAGTAATACTCTTTTTTTTTTGGAGGTACCGAAGCCGGGGATCGAACCTGAGACCTCGTATGTAGGAAGTGGGCGGCACTCCCACAGTAATACTCTCTTGCTCTACTTTCAGCATTACATTTATTTAAAAAATGTTTTCAATTGCAATGAATGTGCCACACTAATGAAGGATGTTGTTTATGTGGGAGGTGTGGGGAGCGGGGCATATGGGAATCCCTATATTTTTTGTGTAACATTTGTGTAATCTAAGTATCTTTAAAAAAAATAAAAATATATATTAAAAAAAATAAAACATGTACTTATTTTTATCACGTTGCCATCGAACTTGGGCCAAATGCTTTGAAAGAGTGAGTTCAGGGGAACTGGAGGAACAAGATGAAACGCCTATAAATAGCAGTTCTTTTTGTCGCACCTACTGTATAATAAAGTGTTGTGTAACTCTGCCAAGCAACATAAATAATGATAGTAATTTGCATGTTCTTGTTACTATTTCATCCTCCAATCGAATCAACAGGCATTTGCCAATACTGAGGGCCATGTCTCACCTCCTTTCTTCCCCGGGAGCCCCTACTATGGTGAGAAAGCGGTGGGGATCTGCCCGCCACGCTTTGCACGCAGCTCTCACAACAGGTATACACCTCACTGCTTTGTCTTTGCACTTTCAGTTTCACAAACCCAAAGGCGGTGTGGTCTATGGCTGAACTAATGCCAAAGAGAGCCAGGGTAATGTAAGTATACTTCCACCATCTCCCTAGTAACACCTTTTTGTCTTTTGAAGCATGATGAGCCCCAGAGATTCTGGTCCAGGGCAATTATTTTGGATTCAAAGTAGAGAGAATCAGGAAAGTTTCCAGAAGAATAAATATTTTTTTAAAAATGTTATCATCCTGGAAGATCTATTGTTAGTGTGACGGTAGAAATGTGATTGAGAAATTAACTGTGACTTATTTTCTCCTGTAAACTCATCATAAAGTATTAATATGAAGCAATTAAGCCCCAAGTTCCTGGGGTGTTGGGCTTGACTAGCCGAGGGGAGCTTTAATATTGAGGAACACTGGGAGTTGGAGTTGAATTTCAAGCAGGCCCGTAGGAGGGGGGAGAGGCAGGAGTGCCTTAAAAGAGAGGAGTGGCCCAACTCCCTGGAGAATTCCACGACACTAGGGACAACACCAGGGAGGCAGAACTGCGGTGAGGGGCAGGATGGTGGTGAAGAGATACGGTGAGTCGTGCCCAGCGTTTCCCAACAAAATGTGCACGAAATACCTGGAGACCTTTTTAAAATCTGATGATGAACAAGAGGTCTGGGGCGGGGCCCGAGACTCTGCATTACAAGTTCCCAGGAGGTAAAGAAGTTGCTGGTCCCTGGACCAAACTTTGAGTAGCATCCTCTGCTCTGGCAACATTCTCAGGAGGACAAGTAAAGGACCTTGAAGGAGGGAGACAGGGAAGCCTAAACCCCAAACTCTGTGGCATTAGGAGTTATGGCCAAAGTCTGGGAGGATTCCACCGTGCACTGAGGGTAAGGGCATTATTCTCAGCAGAGCTGCCCATCTTCAAAGGGATCATTCTAGTGTGGACATTCCAGAGCACCTATTCCAACAGAACATATAAAGAACTGAAGGCTAAAGTCCCTTCCCAAAAATTTCCGGCCTACTTTCCCACAACCTCCCAGGCCTCTTGAATGATCCTAGAGAAGGGGAGGAGTCTCACCCCTAAAACCCAACAGATTGAGTATCCAAACTACCTGCACTAAGGGAGCAGTTGTGGAGGACCCTGAACCACAATTATATAATTTAGCAAAATGAAGAAATGTGAATTTTCTTGAACCCAGGTGTCATGGAGAAAATTCTATGTCATACTTTCAATCTCAAGCATAGAATCAGATTCAAGAATCGACAAATAAACATGAGTTGGTAATTCAATCAACAAATGTTTAGAGTGTGGTGAATGAGGCCCCTAAACCCTGATGTGGGGGATTCCTGGGCTTTTGACGAAGGAAAATAGTTAGGGGTACCAGTGCCCCAAAGACCTAGGAACTTAAAGCCCCAATCAGTCTATGAGATTGCTGACGTCACCCAAGAAGATGGAGCTTTTCCCCCTTATATACACTCTTCAAAATGCCCTTTGAGACTTTTCCCTCCTTCAAGTCCTTGCTCTTCATTTAAACACAATTTCCCCAGGATGAATGTGTTCAGGAGAAAGACCCAGTTTGATTTTCTTCTGCCAGCATCTTCCAAAGATAGCCTCACATCCCATTCCCTCATACGAACAAGTCTTAAAAATAAACTAAAGCAGTTAAGTGCTGTGTCCAAAGCCAAGTTTGTTCCAAAGCTGAGAGTAATAAAATCCAGGGCTCCCTTTTCCTAATCCAATTTCAAGAGCAGATGCCTCTCGTTGGTAATTTTGTTTGTAATCTCTGATCCTGCCATCTCTAGGACTTGATGTATTATTAAAGCATTTTGAAATCTGGTTTCAATTATATAATAACAGTTTGAGCCTGTGCTCATCAGTGTCACAATTCACATAAAGATACCAGCTTGGGGAGCGGATGTGGCTCAAGCAGTTGAGCCACCACCTCCCACATGAGAGGTCCTGGGTTTGGTTCCTGGTGTCTCCTGAAAAAACAAAAACAGATGAGGAAGATAAATGAAAAAACCAACTCAGGGCAGCTGATGTAGCTCAGTGGTTGAGCCCCGGCTTCCCGCATATGAGGTCCTGGGTTCAGCCCTGGTACCTAAAAAAAAAAAAAAAAAAGAAAAGATACCAGCTTGGCTTGCCCTTTCATCTTCCAGAAGAGTGAAAATTCAGGCAAACGCGAGGAGAGGAAGAAGGAACTACTACATCTTTTGCCTGCCTGTCTGCCCTTGAAATCAAGTCACGAAGTCACCCATACAGTGGTTTTGCTTGGCTGGCAATGGTGTTGTTGGTTTTTGTTTGTTTGTTTTTGTTTTCAGTTGACAACATTTAAAATGCAGGAATTTCGTATAAAAACCCAAATTTCTGGTTTTTCTTAAAAAATCAGATCTGGCAACATTTGCCTGCTGTCCCTCATGGCTGAGTATTTGTGTAATGGACATCATAATACTTTCTGCTGCCAGCCCCTGAACCCCTCCCCTATGTTTAGGGACGTCCCCATGTCGCAGCCATTTAAACTCTATACTTGGGACACACAAGCATGTGACCTAGGTGTGGTCAATTAGGCATGTGACCCTAGACTTTTACACGGGGTACTAGTTTTAGGAAGAATTCAGGACAGAAAAGACTGGAGAATTCAGTGATGAGAGCAACATCCAATTTCTGGGAGGGTGGTGGGGAGCAGACAGGTCAGTGAGGTCCAGAGCCCACAATTGCAGTTTCCTTTCTGAATGGTTCCGTGGAGCAATTTTGACCATGGTTTAAGTTGCATGGCCTCTCTTTGTCCCTGCCCATTTTCCAAGCCAAGTTTTCCAGCCTTGATAGAGATTATGTGAGCTATCTAATATCTTGTTGCTAAATTCCTGTTCTGCTTGTGTCCTCCTTCAAGAAATTGTGCCCCTTGAGGCAGGGCATAATTTCCACCTGACCCTCTTTCTTTATATATTAACTTCCAGGTATGTGAGTTTGTACCTCTGGTCTGTATTGCTCCCTTTTTTTCTTAAAGTGATAGGACTTTGGAATTGGGAGGGAGCCTAAAGACCACCTAGTGCTAGGATCAGCAAGCCCGTTCTTACCGAAGAGGAAAATTCTCCCCAAATCCCCAGCAGACTTCCCCTCAAATCTCACTGGGCAGAGCTGGGTCATATGTTTACCTCTTAAAGTCAATCAGTGGCAAGGGGAGTAGGCTTGCCGTAATAGGCTTTTTTTCTTTTAACAAATCAATGTTATTGATACATATTAATAAAGCATACAATCTATCCAAAGTGTACAATCAATGGCATTTGGTATAATCACATAGTTGTGCATTCATCACTTCAATCATTATTAGAGCCTTTTCATTATTTCAATAATAATAATAACAAACAAAAACATACAAAAAAATTCATCACCTTTAAATCGCCCTATGCTTCCCTATCTGTGATTTCTGGCTATTCTTGCACATTTTGCAATAGGCTTTTTAAGTGCTAGAGCTGAACTTTGACTGAACATTGGAATCACCTGGGAAACTTTTTAAAATGCCAATGCTCGGTCCTATCCTGAGGCCAGATTTAATTGGTCAGATATGGAGTTCTGGCATTGGCATTTTTGAAGCTCCCCGGGGGGTGATTTTAATGTCCAGCCAGGGCTGAGTCACTGGTTTAGTCTAACTCTCATTCCCTGCCCATTTTACAGATAAGAATACTGAGGTCCAGAGAGATACATACATTCAATCAATAACAAAAACAGGATCAAACAAAACCGTGTGTGCACGCATGCGTACACACACACACACACACACACACGGCATTTATTAGGATAACTTTGTTGTTCCAAGTACTCACGTGATTGCCCATTCTTTTCCTTAGAAAATGAAGCCTTGTAGAGCTCAAGGAGTGAGAAGCAATATAGTGTAGAGAAGTGGTTTTCAAATTCAAACGCATCACAATACCCTGGAGGGATTGTTGGGACATAGATGGCTGGGCCCTGCCCCCAGTGTTTCTGATTCAGTGGCTTTGGGGGAAAGAAGGGATAATTAGCGCTTCTAACAAGTTCCCAGGGGTTGCTGATGTAGCTGGTCTGGGGACCACACTTTGAGAACCACTACTATAGGTCCATAGCTTGGGCTATGGAATCTAATAGTCCTGTGAAGACCCAGTTTTACCCCTCTTGTGAATTTAGAACTTAAGCAAGATACTGAATATATTTATGAAATGAGGGCAATGATAGGAGTTTGGACTTGTTCAAGGATTGAGTATGACAAATGTAAAGCACTTAGAACCATGTCAGGCCTATGGCAATTTTTAAAAATTGATTGAAGTATATCATTCACACATGAACATACATAAACAATAAGTGTATAGTAAACGTTGTGAACTTACAAAACATGCATAACATCATACAGGGGTCCCATACATCACCCCATCACCAATACCCAGCATTGTTGTGAGACATTTGTAACAAATTATGAGAGAGCATCATCAAAGTATTACTACTAACTATACTCCATCTCTTACATTTGGTTTATTTCCCCTCAACCCATCCTATAATTTTTTTTGTTCATAAACCATATAATTTGTCTAAAATAATCAATGGCATTTGGTATAATCACAGAGTTGTGCATTCATCACTTCAATCAATATTAGAGAATTTTCATTACTCGGAAAAAAAAAAGAAAAAAAACAAAACCACTATCATACCCATATATTAGTGCTACTAATTACAAATCCTTTGATGTGCTTTCACCATTTCTATTCATTTCCAAACAACTTTTTCATAGTAATTATTTAATGAATATTAGCTTTTTTTTTTTTTTTAAAGATTTTATTTATTTATTCATTTATCCCTCCCTTGCTGCTTGTGCTCGCTGGGTCAGCTAACCATGCCGTGCGGTCAGGCCTGCCCTCACCAGGAGGTCCCAGGAACCGAACCCGGGGCCTCCCATATGGCAAACGGGAGCCCTACCGATTGAGCCACAGCTGCTTCCCTGAATATTAGCTATTATCATTCATTCATTCATTGAATAATTTATTGAGTACTTCCTTTGAGCCAGGCACTGTTCCAAGTGCCAGGAGTACAAGTACGGTGGTGAACAAGCCGAAGGCCCTGCTCTCAATGAGCTTACAATCCACTGGGAGTTACACAATAGAGGACCCCATAAATATGTGATATACATCACACAGAAGAATCCTGCATTGCAGGCAAACTGAACATGAGGTGCACACAGAGAACTTGTTTCAATCTTGTTTGCACCTTCCAGCTCAAGGAGGAGGTGGCATCATGTTTCTAATGCAAAGGCCCCTCAGTAGCATGGCTCTTACCTGGTGGCTTAATAAAGCCCAGACTGTGGCATAGCCATGCCAGCCGATCTTTTAGTTTTGGGGGAATTTGAAAGAACAGGCTGAGCAGTGAATGCATTAGAAAGAAGGAGACTGAGACGGTATTGCTCTGGATGCTTTAGGTACCTTATTTCACTTTATCCTCTCAGCCACCTTGGAGTAGGTAATCTGGGAGGAGAGAAGCAACCTGCCCAAGGCTAAGTGGAAAAGGTGGCATGCACATGATTCCAGCAGCCCTTGGGCGGAAGCAGAGGCTGGGACCCTGTCACGTCACAAGTGACATCTGCCTCCTGATTCTGGGTCCCCAGGCAGAGGCCAGGATGAAGACATACCTGCCACCATATATTTGCCCACTGTCCCTCTACTTTGTTCTAAAGCAGGTGGCAGTGATGTAATCAGATGCAAAGAAAGCAGTTATTTCTCAATCAGAATTCTGCTGACCCCAGGCCAGCCTCCTTCCTCCCGGTAATTCCCTGCCTTTCTCAACATGTTAAAAATAACGACAACCACTGTATTACAGGTGTAATACATGTTCGTTGCTGGGAAATAAAAACCAGCAAGGCAGAGAAAAGCGATTCATTATCCCTCACGTCAGAAGGAAAGTACTAACATTTTGATTCGATTTTTCTTCAATATCTTCAGCTCATAAGGGCCCTGACTCCTTTTCACGCTGGAGTTGTTTTCTGGAGAGTCGTCCTTTGTAAATTTTGTTGGGTTTGAGTCACGGATTGTTTGTTTGGGGCTGTTTTTCAACTTCAAGTATTCACCTCCCAGTCATGGGGGCAAAAGGTACTGGAAGCCTTTTTTTTTTTTTCAGGTATCTAGGTCAGGGATTGAACCTGGGACCTTGTATGTGGGAAACCGGCACTCAACCACTGAGCCATTTCAGCTCCCCTGGAAGCCTTTTTACAGATGCGCATCTATATTCAAGAACTGGCCGCATCACCCGGGTCGTTTTCCCTGAGTAACTGTTAGCCCTGTCAGCTTTCCGGTCCTTTGAACAGTTAAGTGTGGGAACCTTGGTGGTGTGTCAGAGGATGGCTGCAGCTGGCCTCGATGCGAGACCCTTGCTTGAAAGGATAATGACTGGCGGCTTCAGGAGGCGGCCTTGCCGCTGCCTCTCCCCTGCCTGGGCCCGGGCAGCTGCTTGCACCGAGAGAACAGGGCGCGGGGCGCAACGGCGGAGCTGGAGGGAGGCTGGCGGCCCGCGCCTCCCGGTAACCTAGCGACGGGCTCCTTAGCAACGGGGAAGAGGCGGGGCCGACGGAGGAAGTCGGAAGCCGGCGGGCAAGTCTCGCGAGAGCGGCTTTTGCGCGCGAACTCTGAAGTGCGAGGGTCTTCGGGTCAGGTCGCCGAGGGGAGCTGTAGGATCGTCTGGCGGGGATCGGCGACCCCCGCAGGCCCTGCCGCCGCATCCCCACCCCGCCATGGAGGCCTCAGCGCTCAAGCAGCAGCAGCAGCCCGCGGCGAGCAGGAGCAGAAACCTACCCTGGTAGGAGGAAGCCCGGAGGGCCCAGTGGGGGGCGGGTGGGCAGTGCGGGGAGGCGCCGGCGGGGTAGAAAGTGGCGGGGAGTCCCACACGTTTCCCTTGACATCTCTCTACTCTCCGATCCCCCTCCGTTCTTTTTAGGGCCTTAACCGTTTGCCAGGTCTCACCCCACCCCCAGTTGCCATTTGCCGAAGAGGAAAGCGGTTTTTGCACCTGGATGACAGCGCAGGGACTCAATCCCACGTCTTCTGACACCCTTCATTGGCTTCCATGCCCAGTTGTCCTTATCTCTTTTGTCAGCCAAAATCTTCAATGCCATTATTGTCCAAATCCTAAATTAAGCCAAGTAAGAAAATAAAGTACTAATAACTCTCTTTAGTTAACATTTATAAAACAGCTTTCTATGGGACAGACACCCAGTGCGATGTTTGGGGTTCGTTAACTCATGTGATCCTTACAAACCCCTAGGTGGTATCACTGTTATTGTTCCCATTTTACCGATGAAGAAACTGAGTCTTAGGAGGGTTAAATGACTTCCCTAAGGTCCCAAAGTCAGAAAATAGGCTTGGATTTGAACCCAGATGGTCTGAAGTCAGGGCCTGCACTCTTAACCATCGTACTTCCACATCTATGTGCCTAGTGATGCTTTGGTTGGATTTGGCCCGATTTTGAAAATTCGATATTGTTTTTGTATAATGAGTGCATTTTTTAAAAATTGTAGTTAAAAATACATAATGTTTTTACAGTTTACTGTTGAAAACAATTTTATGTGTACAATTCAGTGGCATTAAGTACATTCACCACTATCTACTTCCTGAACTTCTTTATCATCCCAAATGGAAACCCCAACCCATTAATCAGTCACTGCCATTCCCCTTCCCCTCAGCCCCTGGCAACTACTAATCTGCTTTCTGTCTCTGGATTAGCCCATTTTGGATATTGCATATAAATGGAATCATTCAACATGTGGCCTTTTGTATCTGGCTTCTTTCACTTAGTATAATGGTTTCAAGGTACATCCATGTTGTGGCACGTATCAGTATTTTGTTCCTTTTTGTAGCCAAATAATATTCCATTGTATGGAAATACCCCATTTCTTTATCCATTCATCTGTTGATGGAATTTGAGTAAGAGTTCAATTTTGAGTTCACTTTAAATAGTCGGTGCCCATCCAGGTTGACATTATGGGCAGGCAGCTGGAAAGGTGGGATTAGAACAAGATTCCTCAACTTCAGCACTATTACATTTTGGGCCAAATACTTTGTTTCTTGGGGGCAGGGGGTGTGAGGCGAGACTATCCTGTGAATTATAGGATGTTGAGCAGCATCCCTGGCATCTCCCCACTGGATGTCAGTGGCCCCTTCCCCCTAGTTTTGACAACCAAAAATGTCCCCAGATATTACCAAATGTTCCCTGGGGGAAGAAATTGCCCTTGGTTGAAAACCACTGGTCTATATTAAAATTTAGTGAGTCTCTCTTTCTCTTCCTCTTTTAATTAGGATATGAGAGAATTCTTCTGCAAATAACAAAATGTTCTTGCATTCATATATATTGTAATTTATGCTAAATTGTATTTCAGGGTTGAAAAATACCGGCCACAAACACTGAATGATCTCATTTCTCATCAGGACATTTTGAGTACCAGTAAGTATCCATTTATCAGTTCCTGTTACCCTAGGTGACGGATCTGTGTAATTTTGGTGCCATCATCTCTGCTGAATAATAACTTTGAGGAATATGAACAAGCTTTATGGAATGTGGCTCGGGTTTATCACTCCTGTATCTGCCTCTGATTTGAGATAGCATTGGATTGAAGTGCATTCATTCCAGCTCAAGGACCCACAGTGAATGAGGCAACTCCCAGTGACTGATGGTTTCCCTCTTTCTTCCCAATCCTCAGTTCAAAAATTTATCAGTGAAGACCGACTGCCTCACCTGCTTCTCTATGGTCCGCCGGGGACAGGAAAGACATCTACCATCCTAGCCTGTGCTAAACAGCTATACAGAGATAAAGAATTTGGCTCCATGGTCCTGGAGGTAATTAAGAGGATTACAAATAACTAAGGACTCCAGTCTTTTACCTGTAGTTCCACTAGGTTTGTTTTACTTTAAAAGTACGTTACCCGCAGGCAGTTGGGAATGCAGCAGCTATGAGATAAGATATTGTAATTCACTTTTTGCTACAATGGTCATTTTAGTCTGGATTGGCATTAGGCAGCTGGAGGGCTAGGAGTTTACCCAAACACGACTTTATGGTGACTCAAATTGCCGCCTGTCTCCCAGGTGGCCCTCCAGATCTCTTTTCCGCATCTCTCCACCCCATTCTTGCTGGGAAGGCTGAACTGTACTGACTACAGCTCCCCTGCCCTCTGCTCCTGGCCCTGCCCTGCAGGGGCCCACTGGCTGGCCCTGTTTCCTACCCCCGGGCATGTCTCCTCATAGCTGGTGCCCTTTACACAGCCCTCCCCAGAGGCCACCAACCACTCCCTCCCCCAGCCCCTTCAGGCTTGGGGGTGGTAACAGGGCCCCCATAGTCCCAGAGGATTGCATAGCCCTGTGGTTTTTCCCACTCCCTACCAATGCTTTTTTTTAAGTATCTCTTCATTTAATTCTCTTCAAATTATTGAATTTGAGCGTGCCATCTGTTTACTGCTGGGATCTCCACTTAGATGACAGAAATCCAAATATTGTCTATTACAAGAAAAAAGTATGCTTACTTCAATGTATTGAAAGTTTGGTAATCTCTGGGTGGCTCTGGGTTGTTATAGCTAAAATTAGCATCATTCTACTCATGCCAGAGATGCTGGCTGTTCAGTATGACCAGTATAATTAATTATTCCTCCAATTTATGTTAGAGTGATTATCTTCAAAGGCAGGGGAAGAACAGTTGTTTGCTTTTCAGAATGGAATGAGGATCAACTGAGATATATATATATAGATATAGATATAGATTTTTTTAAATGATGATCTCTTAGCTGTCTTTAGACCTAGAGAAAGACCTAGCTTGCTGAACTGGACTGGAGAAAAGATACATTAAAACCAGTAATTCACAGACTGTACACCAACATGTGTTTTGTTCTGGCTTTTCTCTCCCATGTTTAGTTGAATGCATCAGATGACAGAGGAATAGATATCGTTCGAGGACCAATTCTGAGCTTTGCTAGCACAAGGACGATATTTAAGTAAGAATTATTTGTAGATTTTTCTCCCTAGAGATTTTGATCAGTAAAATGTTAGAGCTTAATTTTTTTAATCCTCCCTGTTACCATTTTGTAAAGGTAAAATGCAGCTTTGTCGACTGCTGCCAAAAACAAGTGACAAAGTGTGAGGGTGGGGGTAAGACATGTTAAAATGCAAATATTGAAATAAGATATTCTTAACCTGCATTAGCAAGTTTTTTAAGAGAAACATTGCTTTCATTTTATTAGTTAAATGGAGGGCTGATTATATCCTAAGGCAGGATAAACTAGTTTCAATGAATTGGAATGGAGAAGGGTAAGAGGGTGGTGGTTTAAAAAAATAACAAAACAAAAGACTTAGGCAAGAGCAAAGGTGGTGGGAAAAGGTGGTCATAGAGCCATAGGGTGCTATACAAAAGAAAAGATGGAGGCACCAGAGGCTACCATGTAACAGAAGTAATGAAGTTGGGCCTCATTTCCCCTGTGAAGGTTAAAGGAATGATGGCCATTTGCTCTCTCTTTGACCACAGATATTTGTCTTGGTCAAAGTTCTAGGAGAAATGGACTTTATGAGATGGGGGCCTGATGGCACAAATGTAAAGATAAAGACTTGTGCCTCGAAGTTGAAGTGAGGGTAAAGAAATCTCTAGAAGGTGCTGTTTGTTTTCCTAGGAAAGGCTTTAAACTAGTGATCTTGGATGAAGCCGATGCCATGACTCAGGATGCCCAGAATGCCTTGAGGAGAGGTAAGGAGAGTGACAAGCACAGTTGCTGTCTAATGAGTGTAGTAGAAGGAGAGCTAGGAACTTTGGGCGCGAGCTATGGTGTATCTTCAGAATTCATTCATCTTCTGGTCCAGAGAAGTCTCTACATAACCTTCTCCATGTAACCCACCTTATGATCCAAACAAAATAGTTCAGTATTGGGGATTTCCTTACTCAGTAGTTTAAGAACATAAGCCCTGTTGGGGATTTTTGGAATGGCCAGGCCTTGGTGTTTCACCCTGTTTCATCTGGGTTCAATTTCAGGGTTGGGAATTTTTATCATTTCATGGGAAGTTATAAAAAAAGTCTTTGGTTCCTAAATGGCTGGATAGACCTTTTGGCTCTGGTACCCTTAGGTATAAAATAGCCAGGAAAATAATAAAGTTTATTTGTACTCAGAAAGCTGACATGTCTTCACTACTTGCCATAAATGATTTGGCAGGGAAAGAAGAGTATACTGTGTATTTGTCTCAGTCTTTAGGGGGCTAATGCAGTTCATTTCTCTTCAAAGACATTTGTAATCTCCCTTGTTAAGATTCTGAGGTACCAGCTATGAGAGGAGAATGCTCTTTAGGCATTTATGGGGGACGGAGTGGCTCACAGCACATGTTTCAGAAGAGGAGGCGGGTTGGGATATCTTCTGGTCTGTAAGCTTTGGCAGCCTTTCTTCAGCGTCTTGTTCTGCAGAGTGACTGTCATTCTGGGCAGATAGTGTGAGAACATTGAGTACCTACGGAAATGAAATTGGTGTCACAAGCACCTCTGAATGTGGGTTATTGCTCTCTTAAGTGTTCTAAGCCTTGCAAAAATCCATCCCTGTCCTTTGCCCAGTAGAAGGTGGAACTTCAGAAGCCCACAAAACATGCAAAAGGGCAGGAATACTGGGTCTCACATTTAAATGGGATGGAATGGCAAGAGCAGCAAAATCATGGCATCCTAAAAAAAGAGGCATTTTGTAAAATCCCATGGAGGTGACAGGCTCATCAACTTTGGAAAAGGGAGTGGTTGATGTCCAGTCTTGGACACACCAGGGATGCCCGTGTTGCAAGCAGCATCCCCACTTGTTTGCATTCTTCTCGAACCTTCTGTACACTCTGGGCAACAGGACAAAATGCAAGATTTCTGGGTCCTTTGGACTTTGATGTAATGTGGTTGTATTTTCCTTTGCCAGTGATTGAGAAATTTACTGAGAATACCAGATTTTGCCTCATCTGTAACTATCTGTCAAAGATCATCCCTGCCTTGCAGTCCCGGTGTACCAGGTTCCGGTTTGGGCCTCTGACTCCCGAGCTCATGGTTCCCCGCTTGGAACATGTTGTAGAGGAAGAGAAGTGAGTATATTGGAAAACAGGAAAGGTGAGGGCCTTTAGGGGTCAAGCGTGGTGTAGGTAGGGTTGTGGGATGACTGGCTGGTTTAAATGATCCAGTTGACATATTTAAATGAAGTAATGTTAGAATATATCTGCAGAGTGCCTAGCACAGGGTCTGTTAGTCATTCTCATTTTCTCTGGTATCTCATGGACATTTGTCCCCATAAAAGTCATTTGGGTCTTCTTTTAATTTTTCTTAATTCCATCCTTCTCTCCTGGAAGCTGTCCCAATTTCCTCCTACTCTTCATTTGTTATTGGAAACTGCATGCTGCCGAGTCCCTTCTGCTAAGATGCTATAGCTTTTTTTGATTAGAAGAGATGGTCCTAAGACATTACATTCTGTGTAACCAGATGCCAAGCAAGTAGCCGACCCAAGCTGCTGCTTATTTTAAAGGAAGTTCTTCAGCACTATGACTATGCCTGGGCTCTCTCCAGAGAGCATAATTTAAAGCCAGTTGCTCAATGTAGGAATGAATGCTTGCTCATAAATAGGGGTCTTTCTAGATGTTGAGTGGGCTGTGACTACTTTTGTGGGGCCAAGTCCCTAAAAACCAGGGTACATTCTAGATTCTATAGATCGGGAGAGTATTGTTAACTTGTTTTTCCTTTTCTTTTTTTCTTTTAAAGCCTTAATCATTCCAGGCCATCTTGTTCCCCTGGTGAATGCTTGCGTTCTTCTGGGGCCTCTAAATCCCTTTTGCCTGTTTCCTTTCAGAGTTGATATAAGTGAAGATGGGATGAAAGCACTTGTCACTCTTTCCAGTGGAGACATGCGAAGGGCTCTTAACATTTTGCAGGTATGGCCCTATTCACAGCAAATCTTGAATTAGCGCTGCAGGAGGGTTTTTCAGGGAAGACATAAGCAACAACACAACCTATCTGTAAATTCAGAAACCTGGAACTGATTAGACCTTCGTCTTATAATGTGCCAAAGATAAGCTTGCTCTGTGTTTTGTTTCATTGAAAGAACAATTTGTTGCAGACAAGGGAAAGATAGGGACACTTTCTGCCGTTGTCACAAAGCAGAAAGCAGCAGTAGCCTTTGATGAGGGTGATTCTTGCCAGGGTAAAAATACAAGGTTTGAGTTGCCCTGTGCCCATGTGACGTTTGCTGCCCACCCACGTGGCTGCCTCAGCAGTTTCCTCCTGGCTTGCCTGCAGGTTGACAGCTGCTCTGACAGCCACTGTGATTCTTCCTCTGTCTGCACAGAGCACCAATATGGCTTTTGGGAAGGTGACAGAGGAGACCGTCTACACCTGCACAGGGCACCCACTCAAGTCAGACATTGCCAACATTCTGGACTGGATGTTGAATCAGGACTTCACCACTGCCTACAGAAGTATCCTTTCTCGTGTCCTCGGACAG
Organism: Tolypeutes matacus; assembly: GCA_026826555.1. Classification (NCBI taxonomy): domain Eukaryota; kingdom Metazoa; phylum Chordata; class Mammalia; order Cingulata; family Chlamyphoridae; genus Tolypeutes; species Tolypeutes matacus. Next base: position 14,376,513 of record JAKSZT010054518.1, read on the forward strand.
TGTGATACATGCCTGAGGTCTGGACATGGTGCCAGGAGCACAGGCCCCCACCCGTACCCTACACCTTGCTGGCCAAAGCTTGGCTGAGTGCCCCTCCAGTCAGCTTGCTGTGGGAGCAAGTTGTCTGTAAGCAGAGCAGGTGCTTGTCTCTAATACCTCCAAGGTTTTCCGAAAGGGCTCTGACCTGGCTAGGGCTTGCAGCAACTTCGCTCACAGATGGAAGTAAAATAAAGCAATTAAGTCTTGGGATGGATTTGCAATTGTTTAAAAGTGGTCAGTGTTACTCTTGTTTTGCTGTGAAATTAAAAGCTAGGTATAGCGGTAAGAAGCCTCTTGGACTGGGGGCGGATGAGGCTCAAATGGTTGGGCGTCCGTCTGCCATATGGAGGGACCTGGGTTCTATCCCCGGGAGCTCCTGGTAAAATTAAAAAAAAAAAAAAAAGCCTCTTGGGGGATGCCTTTGGCTCTTCTAAGAAGGTGATACGACTAATCTTGCAGGAGGCCCTTTTTGTAGATGAAAACATGGTAAGAATTGGGGTCCAACATATATCACTCCAAATCGAAAGAGAAATTGCTTTGTTGGGATTAAAAGTCCCTACTTTCAAAGCAGTACGTTTGTTTTGGAATTTGTTTGCTTTGCCTTAACTGCTCCTCTCTAGATATTATGGATTTGAAAACTCTGAAGGGATTGGCATTACATGATATCCTGACAGAGATACACTTGTTTGTGCATAGAGGTAAGTCAACATCATTCCCTACTTTAGAAGCTGTGAAGAAAGTGGCATGCTTTGGCGTTAAGGGTGGTCAGAAAGGGAACACAAGGCTTCATTCTTAAAGCCAAGAACTGGGAAAGAAGTAATATCTGACCCCTTGAGGATTTTCAACTATTTTGACTTGCTGCTGTTTAAAACTTTGTTCCACAAACACTTAATCTCCAGAACTGCTAGTGGGAGAGAGGGGAAAGAAACACCTCAAGGCTAACATTTTTATTCCTCCAGGGGTTTGTTTTTTACAGCAATAAGCCAGTATATTTTAATTCACATATCTAAAAGAATATTTTCCCCAGAAGAGGGAGAAAGAAGATCTATCTTCATGTAAAGCAAAGCAGTCTTAGGTAAACTAACGTTAATTTCCACTCTTGCTCACATGTTCTTTACAGAGAATGGCAGCACATAGGAATCACCCAGACCTATTAAATCAGCCTCTGAGGGAGACCTGGATATCAACATGTTTCCCAGCTCCCCTGGTGACACAACATGCAGCCTTTTGGAGACGTTCTTCCACAACACAGCCAAGAGTTGAGTGACTCAATCCAATGAATGATTGAGTCCGTCTGTGCCTTTGGAGGCCTCTCCATGGCTGGCTGATGTGTTAACTTCCACCCAAAAACATGGTCAGCTCAAGCCCCGATCTGCTCCTTGATTGTGGAAGCTGGGTATGAACTGACTTTCAAAAATCAATTGTTTTAAAAACTGGGGCAGCAAGTGAGAACTCTTTCAGGTTAACTCTTGGCTATCCAGTTGTCAAAAGAGGAGTGTCAGAGACTTCCATGTTCTCTCTCTTTGGAATCTGCTAATTTTTTCTGGTTCTTTTTGGGTACTCTATAAAGAATCACAAAGTGGAATAGATAAACAGAAAACCTACACCATTTTCATTTTCTTACAAGTGTGGTGTCTAGTGAGAAGTCTTGAGATCACAAGAGAAGTTCGGTGTTATTTCATATTTAAACTCATACTTGTACTCTGATTATTTTTTAATAGTAGAGAGTGGTATAGCTCACCTATTTGATTTTGGTTTTCCTCAGTTGACTTTCCATCTTCAGTTCGAATACATTTATTGACCAAAATGGCAGACATTGAGTGAGTATTCATTTCCCAATTTTAATTATTTTCCTCCTGTTTTCCTTATCATGGATTTGTTTCAATTTACTTGGTTTCAGCTTTTTCTTTGTCTAGATCATTCATAAATAATCTAGTTTTTGGTGCTATTGTTGAATGAAATGTGGGGAGAGGTGCAAGTTGCTTCTTTAAGCATATGAATGAAGTGCAAAAGATAGGTATGTAGCAATCAATTACATACAAGGAGAGGCCATAAAGGCCTCTCCTAGGATCTCAAAGCCTTGCCCACATTGATTCTGAAGAGGCTTGTTATTTGAGAGGCCTATTTCAGTCAGATTTTTAATTTTTGACATCTAGGTCATTTGGGGACAACCAGCTATCCAGCTGTTATTAAGGCATTTTGGCATACTAAAGCATATTGGGGGAAAAGTAAACATAAACCCAATTTTCCACTTTGCCTGGCTCAGTAAACACTGTTATTAGCCCCCAGTGAAGCTGGCAGCTATCATTTAAATAGACAAAGCACTGGGTTCAAAATAGATGTCAGCACAGGCAAACTCTAATTTTCTGGTCCTTGGCAGTCACATCCACAAATTAGGTCAGTTCTTATCACTCCGCTGTGAATTATGATTTTGCATTCAATGGCCAGGCACTTAAAAGGTGGCAAGAACTACCAGTCAGCACTTTACTGACTGGACCTTAGAACAGACCTGTCAACCAAAATCCCAATGAAATGATTTAGTTTAAAGGAAGGAAATCTTTAATTCTAATTCCTCTCAATTCATTTTGTGGATGAAGATACAATCCTTAATCACATAAATTCTGGGTGCCTGTACACAGAACAAAGTTTAGAACACTGTTACTGATGACTAACAGTTTGCTTTTAATTAATTTTTCCTCACCAGTTCAAATCAAATTTATAAATCAGTGTCTGAGGGCAGAGAAGAAAAGGTTAGAGGGACACACCAAGATTTCTGTCCAGGATAAATTTTTAAGTGTTTGATCTCTATTGTTCTCTTGTCAGAAGGCAGCCATTTGTGATATATTCTTACCTTTTGCTTAATTTCTTTTAGGTACAGACTCTCTGTTGGCACCAATGAGAAGATTCAGCTGAGTTCCCTCATTGCTGCTTTTCAAGTCACCAGAGACCTGATTGTTGCAGAGGCCTAGACATCTAGGCCTGTCGGCTCCCAGCAGTGCTTAGAGAACAGAGGACCCAGTTACAGGATGAACTGCTGTCCTGGGGCCCATGTGATGAAGCCACAATCACTCCAGTCTTGGAAAACTCCATTCCAGGCTTGGGTAGGCAGATGCCAAAAATGTACCGCATTTGTGGCAGTTTAGAGCAGAGATATATAAAATAATTTTAATGTACATTATTGCACTGCCCATTTGTTTTTTATAGGGAAAAAAAAAAAACCAACTTGTCCACCTTAAGGCTTTTACCCTTCAGTTGCTTGAATGACAGGAAATTGGCCTCTCATTTTCACCGAGAACATAAGGCTTTCCAATCTTATATGGTCCCAGTGTTCTTCAACTCAGGGTAAACAGAACCTTTCCAAAATGAAGTTTATAAATCTAATCTTTGGCACTGTGTTATTTCTACTTTAAGTAGGTGTTAATAAATTTCCAGCCAACTCTTGTACTATTATAAGTGCTATTATAAAACAAACTCAATCCTCTTACTTTAAAAATTGGACTTTTTATTTCTCATTTTGTTGAAGTAGAAGAGTTACCAGCAGCTTTCTAATTGTGGTATGGACGGTAGAAAAAAAATTATTTTAAATGTAACAGAGCTAGCCTTTAAATTTCCCACTGGGGACCAGTGGTTCTACAAAGCTCACTTGTTAGTGCAGGGAGGCCACGTGAGATTAAGCCTGACTCTGCAACTGCTTGAAAGTACTGGGATTTTTGTACAAATTTAGCTGTTTGTTTTATAGCTGCATTTACGTTAGCGTTCTTCATAATTTAAAAAAAAAAAAAAAAAAAGCAGCTCACTTGTTTTAAGTGACTTTTCTTTCCTTCACCAGTTATGAAGATCCTGACTTAACCTTCATTTATATTAAAGCCTCCTCCATCTCTAATGTCAAAGGATAAACTTTTCTTAAGAGCCTGCTCTTAATAAAAGTCAAATTCTTACTCTATTTAAAGTGAAAAGTTGGTTATTTCCATCAGGTGTGTAAGGCTTGACTAGTCCCCCAAGGGGACACCAGCAGAAGCTAGAAGGCTAATGGCTGAGCTCTGCTATATAGGATACATTACAAGATAACAATAAAATAAAAAATTTCCCTAATTCACTCCCAGCTGTCCTGTTGTACTTAAGAAGTGATTTTTTTTTCCCATAGTGGAAAAAAATGAAACCAAGAGCCAAAAGCTTTTTACTGTTTTTTTTTTTTCCTTCAATGAAAGCCTCTCATTTTGTAAAATATTTTCCTTCAGCAACAAAGGTGGTAGAGGAGAGAGTCCTCTACTTTCTCAACAAATTTTATGTCACACTGGCCTCCATAAAGAACCCATTAAGAAAAGCCAAAGGATAAGCTGTTACAGTTCTTTTAAAATAATTTAAAATATATTAAATTTTCCTAGGGCAGATTTTGTTGGAATGAGGCGTCTTGACTAGATAACTACTACGCCACTGAGAGAGAACAGTGCTTTCAAGAAGCTGTTTTTGTTTAGGGGATAGAGTTGGAACTGGCTGCTGAGTCCAGTGAGGTTAAGCAGCTAAGTCAGATCTCGGACATCAGAACATCAGCTGAAGTGGTGACAACACCAGTTCTTTACACAGTTAAGAGACAGCCTCACAGCTGCTCGACTGAAGTACTTATGGTTTTTAGATACCATTGAGAAAAACACAGTTGTACCTTAACATCTGTTGAGGAAATACAAATAAATATGCTAATTAATGGCAAAAAAACAGAAAGCTCAGTAGCCATTTTAACAGTCATGCAGTTTAGGAATACATCCTTTTGTAATCTTACATACACACGTCATCTTCTGCACACGCACACCCTTGTTAAAGAACGAAAGAGCCGATGATAGTGATAGTGTCCACCAGGCAGGAGCATACCCTCTAATTCACCTGTAACTGAGTTAAGCTACACTGATCCCTCATGCCAAACGGCTCCACAGAGACCGTCCCCTGGGTCAGAGAGGAGCCAGCGGAAGGACAGCGTTTGCCAACATCGGAGCCACCCTGACCACAGCAGGAGGAACTTTAAAGAATGCTACCTCTGCATGTGGAAGCCACCACAATGACAGGGATGAGGCTGCAGTCGCATTTCCCAGTGGAGGGAGATTAATCTCTTCCTACTACAGAGGCTCTTGAGGCCCGGTTACTTTTATTATCAAAACACCACCAATAACTGCACTTTGAATCAAAACAACTAGAAAGAACTCAACATTGCTGTTTATAAGTGGACTTGAGATTTAAGGTAAGGCTTGGGAGCTGTGGAAGTAGAATCACCTCTAAGACTGACTTTCACATGTTATAGAGAAAAAGATTCATGGCTAGACCAAGGTTTTGCTACATTCTATTCACAATCCCAAACAAATTATATTTCAATCCAAGACCAGATGTTTGGCCCATTATTCCAGCTACTCTTGTCAGGAAGATTTATCGTGTTACAAAGAAAACAAGACTCCATGTAGCATTGCTTATAAAGTCCTGTATGTGAGGAACTCTTTCATTTTTTTGGGTATCGGCAGTGCTAGGACTTGGTAAGTTGTTAGGAAACTTCGAAGGGCTTTCCGGCATAAGTGCTTCAATGATGACAGGACTCTAGGAGCTGTCCAGAACTGGACATGGCCATCTCTTGTCCTAAAATGAAACAGAAAGCAAGTTAAAAGAGACCCTCGAAGTGTATGTTTTCATCATGATGGATCCTGATGTTTCTACTTTGACTTGAGATAACAGGGCACCTCAGTGCAATGCAAGCCTGTGTGGAGATGCATGTAAGAGCTGTAGTGCTGAACACTAAGGCTGCTGATAGGAATCTAAGAACTCAAGACACCTTTGATACCAAAGATCTGTCAGCACAGCTCTTTCTAAATCAGACCAGGTATCAGTTCAAAAGTAAGAGAGGGAAGAGTGCCACCTACAGAATTAAAGATGCTACCTGAAAGGTGGTCTCTTAGCCCTAAATAGATTCCCATGTAAGTCCTGCATCGTCTGAATTTATGCTACCTTGTACACTTGCACCCATTAGGTAGCATGAATGATTGGTCTTTATTTATATTTAGGTTCAATAGTAAGAGTAAATGATAAACTTTATTATTAGTAGTAGAATAGAATGTCAGAATTATATATAATCTTGGATTTCCTTAAAGCCTTTCTCATAGGCAAGAAAATTCTAGATGCTACCTAATATTCTCAGCAGAAACTGCTACCCATCAGTTCAGCTCACAGATACATACCCTGTGGCAATAACTCCACCATGTGGAAAAAATGTGCAGCAAAGACCATTGGTCATAGGAGCAAATGCAATTGGAGTTTTCAGTTCCAGCGCCCAGATCCTGAGGAGTCTGGACAAAAGAGAAAGGTATGTTTGCACAAGAACTGACCTGGGGCCAGACCGTGAGGGTAATACTGCAATTACTTGCTAAGCACTTGGTCTGAGGCTATGTATCAGAATTTCTCTGTTTTACCTGTCATCCGCCACCGTGGCAAGGTACAAGCCTTCCGGAGAGAAGCACACTGATCTCAGGGAGCTAATGTGGACATCACTGTCATCCATGGGGGGGTCGAGCTGGGTATGGCTGAGGAGGAAAGAAAAAGAAATAGGATGGTGGACCTGGAGGGATACCAAGACACTTCTTGTATCCCTTCAAGAAAATCTGGGGATAATGCAGGCTGGAAAAAAGCATTTCAGAAGATTCCAGCTATCTGCAGGAGGGGGCTGAAGGGTTACTAACACTTCCTTGCGCTAATTTCCTTATGCAAAGTAGGTCAGCCCTCACTTTAATGCACAGTACAAAGTGAAAGTCCTTTTTAGGCTAAGATACACGATAATTATAGGACTACCTGTTATTTGCTTCATAAAACAAAAGAGACAAAGGGGGAAAGTAGATCAAGTTTGTGAGCGTGAAAATTCTTTTTTTTTTTTTTTTTTTTTTTT
>JAKSZT010054518.1:14388464-14405344 GCA_026826555.1 Tolypeutes matacus
GACCCACTACTTCTTTACCCCAGGTTGTCCTTTCCCATGCCCCAAACTCTAGGTGGGACACGTCTGATCCAAAGCAGGTTTCTTATCAGCCTCCTAAGGAAGTTTTAAGCAGGGGTTCAATCCTTACTGAAGTGACCTCAGCCTTTCGCCAGTGTAGGGGTCCCACATAATCACGTTGGTGTCGTAAGAAGCTGTGACAAGCAAGGCTGAGTCAGGGGAGAAGTCACAAGAAACAACACTGCTTTGGTGGCCCTCTAGCTTCCGGATTAATGTGTAGGATCGCATACTCCAGAGAAAGACCTGTGAAAAGTAACAGGTGCTAGGTCAGGGGTGGAAACATTGCTTAGGGCTTGAACACTCAGTGACTTCCCTCTTCAGCCCCACAGCCAGTGAAGTCAAGTTCTCCACTTCTCTTTTCTACAGCTCTGCCAGAATGATTTGGATATTTGAGGTACTAATCAAAGGATATACCCAAGGTGTTTACTGTTAAGGGGAATAAACCAGGCAGGCCTTAGGAAGATAGCCAGCTAAAATATATCTGCAGAGGCTTCTGAGTCCCCCTTCTGAAGCCTGTTTGTAAATAGGGTAGGATGTGCAAATAAAGACCTTAGCCAACTGCTATCTTGTTCTTTCACTTGAAACTAAAACTAGGGGTCAGAAGAGAACTCTGGAGTTATCTGACAAAGCCATGGCCCCTTGACATGCCATTTTGCATCCTCGCCACATCTGCCCAAAGATAATATGTCTGACCTAGCTCGTCACTTTAAGCCTTTTTGAGAATCATTAAACAAAAATAGGATTTTATTGTAATAATTTCCTTTAAGAAAACTCTCACTTTCACATAGTTCCAAACCACAAAGGAATGATTAACCAACTGGGCTGTCCAAATCGGTAAACTCTTTCCCAAGTCAGTCACAGCAAAACATTGGATACAAATACAAAATTCAGACACAAACTGTTCCCAAATTGTTCATGGACTTCTAATACTTGTTGTTTTTTTTTTAATATGTATGTATAGCAGGACTAAAGAGCAAAGTTCAACAAATAACTGTACATTTTATGATTTGAATTAGAAATCCTTATTAGATGGACATAAACAGTTCAGAGGACATTTGGATCCACATTTGGGTTGCAACTTTTAAAATCTTAGACTCTAAGGCAGGGGTTCTTAAAAAGGGGTCTGTGAGCTTGAACTGAAATTCAAAAAAACATTCTTCTTGTGGGGACGTGTTGGTGCGGGTGTGATATATTTATTAAATACTACACAGTATAGTGTGGACATAATAAGGGGTCTGTGGTTATCACCTGACCGGCAAAGAGGTCCGTGGAACAAAAAAGGTTAAGAACCCCTAGTCTAAGGGTAAAAGAAATTTTAAAAAGCACCCCTTACCCCTATGATGGAAGCAACTCACTTTCAGATTCTTCCTCTCTTTTGGTTCATGTCAAAAGGCAAATCAAAATGGGAGTCTGTAGGAAGAGGCCACTGCCCACCAGTGTGCTTTCTGTTGGGGCTGTTACGCAGATGGGTTTTGAGGACACTTGGTTTATTTATCCTCTCTCACACAAGGCCACTCAAGGCCGCCAGATAGAGGAAGTGGTGCCCAACATTTACCACTTACAGATTTCTCTCCAGCTGCAGAGCACAGCATGCTGCAGTCCGGCGAGATGGAGCAGCAGTAAACCCACTGCAGGTGGCCCGATAATACCTGAATCTGTTTACCTGGCAGAAAAAAAGAAGCAAATGGTGAGCCAATCCTCAAAAAGGCAAAGCAGGAAGACAGAAGAACTGGTTCGAATGGCCCACCAAGCCCAGTCTATTCATCTGGTTCTCTTAGCTGAGAAAGAAAAATAGCAGGATTTGTCATAAATATCTGAAATGGAGAAAATGATATTCTGCCATAATTGCCTGTCATGCCTCAAACTTGGCATGGACAAGAGTGAACTCCACTTCTCCCCCAAAACATATCCTGCCCAAAGCCTTCAGCTCTTGGTACGTGGCACCTCAAGCTCTCCTGAATGCCTGAGGGAAATCACTACCTCCCACTTCATCAAAAGCTACAAGATCAGCAGGGCAGAGGGTGCACATAAATTGGGTACTCTTTGAGAGCAGGGAATGTTCTTTTCAGATCCCCCAACTTCCTCAAGAACTCAGAAGCAGCTTTTCTAATTCTGAGATAGTGTCTATCTTCAACTCCCCCTCCCTAAAACTCTGAAATGGATACCCTATCGCCACAGGCTCCCATTGCAGGCTCTCACTCTCCTCCAACCTTCACCAGGGAGTCCCAATGAACAGTGGTGTGGGGTAATTAGGGGTACATGCTCTGGAGTCAAGACAAATTTGGGACTGACTCCTGGCTTCTCAGCTTACCTAGGGCATAACCCAGGTCATTCACATAATCTCTGCAGGTCTCAGTTTTTGGGGAAAACTGAATGCTCATTCACAGGGGAATGACTGAATAAATGATGGCCTACGCACCCTGCTAACGCAGACAGAATTAGAGCTATAGGTTTTCTATGGGATATGGTTAATGAAAAAAGATGCAGAAAAATGTGAACAACGATTCCATTTTTGTAGAACAATGACCCCCAAACCACTGAATGAGTGTGTGCGCGGACACGTGGCAAGTGCACGTGCGTGTTTATATAGGATTTTACATGAAAAGGGAAAAATATGGAAGCACATATACTAAGCACTTGATCTGGGTTACCAGGATGCTGGGTGGTGAAGAGAATGCAACAGAGGGGAGAATGAGAGAGAATGGAAAAGGAAAGAGCTGACCAAAAAAAAAGAAAAAAAATAAATGAATTTTTTATAAACATGTATATAGTACATATAAGTAAATTTTTTTTAAAGTCATAATTTCTTCCACTGTAAAAAAGGAACAGTACCTGCCTCCCAGAGTCAATATATTCAGTAAACTAAGGCAAGGCAAGTCTGTAGGGTGGTGCCAGGTAGCTGAGAACAGGACTTTGTTCCCCTCCTGTCCTTTAAATGCCCTAGTAGTTGGCCTAATCCACTCCACCCACATTAGTCATCCTTATCTAGTCCTCCCTCCCCAACCACCAAGTGATTTCCAAAGCAGCTCCAAGTACTTAGAGGGTGGCAAGGTGCCTCTACTAGACTCATTAAAACAGCTCAAAATGGTCAGTCCCTTTGAGAAGCCTTCCCAGTCACAAGTCTGACGACTGAGCAGAAATGATCTACAGAGTTCCTGTGGTAATTAGATGCCTCCAGATGAGGACACCTACCAGTACCTCCTCAGTTTTGTTTTGACAAGGGGGCAGAGGAGAAAAGTCCCCTTGCATGGGCGTGGAGCTGGAACAGTCATGGCTCGGGTGAGAGTGTCTGGTGCCTCTGCATCAGCAGAATGAGTGAGGAGTCCACACTGCCATCTCCTCCACCCTCGCCCATTTTGGTAACAGATGGCATGGCAATAAATTCCCCTTCCCAATGTCCCCTTTCCAGTTAAGGATCAAAACAGGTGGTATCTAGAATTTTTTATTGGGCCACTCCTGTATATCGTACTGCTCAAGGCAGAATTACCTAAAAGCTGACTTCCTCTAGCCAGAGAGACTAAATCTAGGCATAGATTTGACTTCACAAAGAAGCTGTTTATTTATTTTCTTTTCATTATTTTTAAGGAGGTACCGGGGATTGAACCTGGGACCTCGTACACAGGAAGCAGGCACTCAAACCACTGAGCTACATCCACTCCCCACATTTATTTCTAACAAGAAGTATACAACAACTTCTTCTTCTAGGGTAGTAGAGTCTCAACCTGTAGAGACTTTGCTCCCCAAAGGACATTAGGCAGTATCTGGAGACCTTTGCTGGTTGTCACAAGTAGGTAGAAGGGAGGAGTGCTGCTAAATACCCTACAATGCACAGGACAGCCCCTCACAACCATGAATTAATTGGCCCAAACATCAATAGTGCAAGTTTGAGTAACCCCGTTCTAGATCATGTATTCTCAACAGGGGTGATACAGCCCTGAGAAGGTGAAAACTAGTTCTTACATTTTTATGTCCAAGCACAGATATAAACTCAATCAATACATAAATAGACAGACAACCTAACTGTAGTATTAAAATCTCATTGGGGGGGTGGGGGGACAGTTAGGAAGAAAATGTCTAAAAAGGTTCCTTAGGCAGCAATAATGGGAAAAAAGGTTGAAAACCACTGTTCTAGATAAAAATGGCATTGGTAAAGTGGAGAAATGGGACAAACATAGTATTTTTTGGCATTGCCAACTAGTTCCATCACCTCCATACCATGTTTATTCAAGTCCCAGATGCGAAGAGTCTTGTCCCGCGACGCAGAGACCAAAATCAAACTGCCACTGGGTGTGAAGCTCAGATCTCTCACAACGTCTTGGTGGCCGGAAAGATTCAAAAGCAGGAGCCCTAGCATGGGAGCAGAAGCACTTGATCAGTGGGATAGGTGGCCCCTGCCTGCCAGTGACTGCGGCACCCCTCAACAAACTAGAGGACCAGAGGTCCCTCTTATGCCTCATCAGAACATGCACACGAACCTCTGGTTACCTTGTGCTGGCCAAAGATGACCTACCTGTCTGAACCTCCCAAATCTTGATCTGGCCATCGTTGAGTCCCGTAGCAAGGATCAGGCAAGAGATATCTGGTCCTTGGGGATGGTGGCGTGCCCAGAGCTTCCGGCTGGGTGGAGAAGGCCATGGGCTGAAGGCCAACCCCCAGACAATCTGACCACAGTCCAGGGTCTTCTCCTTTGGGCTGCCTCGCCCTTTTGGATCATTTTTGCTGCTTCGGCTTTTGGCTTCAAAGCCTTTTGGGATGCTGGGGAAAGAAGGGATTAATGAGTCTCAAATTGTTCCCAGGTGATCCTGGGACATCTAAGACTTTAAAAGTACTAGAAGCAAATTGACCGTAAGTAAATTCTGGTGTGACTTTTCTTTGTATTTCTTTTAGAAGTCATGTAACAGCAGCTTCATTGGCCTTGGCTCATCCCATTATCAGTGGCCCTGCAATGGGGTGACCTGCCTTGTGGGATAACTAGATCACAGATGCCCTAGGGAGCTCTTCATTTGCTCAGAAAATTCTCCCGGGTTTTGATGTGTGGAAAGGAAAGATGCACTCAGTTTTTCCCATGAGAAAGAAAGCATACTGTAGGTCTGGAACTAGGACAGACTTAGGGTCTGAGCACCCACCTGCTGTATTCTCTGCCTGACGAGTCCCCTTAACTCCAGCTTAGAAAATCCCAAAGAGCTGGAAAACAAATCCCTTTCTTGCCAATATAGTTTGCTTGGTACATGTTTATGTCTGCCTTCCCTCACTATGTTCCAATCAGGCTCTTTTATTTACTTCCCTGGTGGTACACCTAGCACAGGAACCAACCAGGGAGGGTAGCCACAGCAGAGTAAGCTATGTGAACTCACAGAACTGTTCAGAGCTGCAAGGGAACGGAGAGCTCTCTTAGCCCGACCTTCTCCATTCGCGTCGGATAAACGGTGAAATAGAGGCCCAGATAAGCTAAGGGAGGCGTAGTCCCTAAGCTGCAAGACCTTAACCACCACTTCACCTTGCAGAAACGTCTCAAAGGTATGAGTGCCTACAGAGCCCTGGGGTTCTCCCTGAAACAGGAAGTGTACACTGTTTGAGGTATACTTTATGAGTGCAAGTAATAAGTCCTACCATTCTATGAAACTCTGGCCACACTCTGGTGTGTATCAAACAGGGAAAGCTGAGATTTAAATATAACAAAATGGGGGTGATAAAGCAGGCCCTCAAGCTGAGAAATCCTATACCCAATGAACCTCTTCATGCAATACACGTGTTCTCAAAAAGTTGTAAATAAATCATATTTTTTGTCAATTATGTGGCTTAAACATACTAAAGAATTTTAACCAATCCAGGTCTTGGTTTTCTCATCTGTAAAATCAGAAGGGAGAAACTGAGGCAAGTGTAGGTTTCTTTAGCTCTAAAGGTCTATTAGTCTAAATCAGAGGTTGGCAAACTGGCCCAGGCTGGTAGTCTGTTTTTGAAAATAAAGTTTTATTGGAACACAGCCACACTTATTCATTTATATTATTCACACTACAGCAGCACAGCTGAGTCATCATGATAGAGACTCTGCGGGCCCCAAAGCTTAAAATATGTACTATCTGGCCCTTCCCAGAAAAAGTATCCTGATGCCTTGTCTATATGGCCAAACGTGGTCTGAAAATGCATTTTTTCTGGCACAACAATCTGAGTATTACTGTGAACGTCTTTCAATTGGGCCTGCATTCTGGGGGTGAGGTACCTGTCTCACCCTGCCAATCCACACCCAGCTCAGACCTGCTGGCCCTGACATAAAAACCTGACAGCACAACCTGAGCTTGCCATCATGGGAAGAAGCACTCGAAAGGCAAGCTAAGGAAAGAGCTTTGGGGTAAGGCAACTTGGAAACAAACTTACATTTGTTTTATTTTAATTTTAATAAAAATCCTGATTTCCTTTGTTTGAACTAAGGAATACACCTGTAGCTACTTTATTCCAAAGGGATTAAAGCACATTTATGCTTTGTTTCATTTAAATAAATAACTAATTTTTCTAGAAACATACCCCATTTTAGGAACAGACATTTCCTGGGTCATAGGATCAGGGACAGAACTGGAATTAGGACTCAAGTCCTAGGTATCCCAGCCAGGCACTAGACAAATACTCTCATGAGTCTGTGATAAGTTAAGTGAGAGGTGGGAGGTGTTGAATGAGAAAGGGGCTGCTAAAGGTAAGGGAGGTTCCTTGGGAGAAATTAACTTCACTGAAATTAACGTTTCTAAAAACTTTATTTCTATGAGTAGTACAATTATTTGCTCAATATTAAAAGTACTACAGGGGGCGGATGTGGCTCAAATGGCTGGGCGTCCGTCTGCCATATGGAGGGACCTGGGTTCAATCCCCGGGACCTCCCGGTAAAAAAAAAAAGGACTACATGAGTTTCAAAAATATATAACAATCTTTACAAGAATATAATGCCCCAGATTCTCCCTTTTAAAGAACTTTTAAAATAATAATTATTTTAAATTGTGAAAGTAATAGAGAAACATGGAAAGAAATTTGGAATCCAGACAAATAGAAATAATAAAATTACCCATAATCCTAATACCATTCTAACTACAATAAGCATTTCACTGCAAATTTTATTTGTGTGTGTACGTGTATATGCGTGTGTATTTAAAGAACAAATTTGAGATCGTATTGCATATACGATTTTATAGTATTATTTCAATGAGCCTTATATTGTGAGCATTTCCCCATAGTATTATTCTTTAAACTGTGATTTTTCCCCTCAAAATCAGTAATATTTCATTTAACATATTAAACAATACACTATTCTCATTTTCTAAACAACAGACACACAAAACTGGTTAAAATTCAAATATCTTTTCCATTTCATTAATTATTACTGAAAGGATATATTTAGCTATAGTAATGTAGATAGTTGGATACATGAGTGATTTTTTTTAATAGTATTTTCAGACTATAATTTATATCAGACTCAAGTCACAATAAGGCGAATATGGGATCGAGGGCCCCTCTCAATTGGAGGTGGAGTGGGTGTCACCATCCCAGAGTCCTCAGGATTGGGGAATAAAATATGGACTAGAGTGGACTTACTGTTATTCTACTACGGATTTGATGTGATTCTAGCAATGGAAGAAATTACATCATTGATGTGGAGACAGTGGCCACTGGAGGTGCTGAAGTCAGGGAGGGGGAAAAAGAGGTGTAATATGGGGATATTTTCAGGACTTGGAATTGACCTGGATGACACTGTGATGACAGATACAGGCCATTATATATCCTGCCATAGCCTACAGAATTGAGTGGGAGAGAGTGTAAAGTACAATGTAAACTATAGTGCATGCTTAGTGGCAATGATCTAAAATGTGTTCATCAATTGCAATGAATGTACCACACTAATGAAAGAAGTTGTTAATGTGGGGGAAAGTGGGAGGTCTGGGGAGTAGGGCATATGAGAATCCCTTATATTTTTTTATGTAACAATTTATGTAATCTAAGTAGCTTTTAAAAATAAATAAAAAAATATATTTTAAAAAAAGATAAGACAAATCCCTTGTACTTAGAGTGGAAGGTCAATACACACTGAATGACGCTGACATTATCATTAAACTGACAGTAAAAGGGATTGAAAAACGTGATTTAAAACACACACACTATCTTTGATGGCTGCAAAACATCATGTGGAAATGCCACAATTTTCTTAACCATTCTCTTATCACTAGATTTTTAAATATTTCCATTTTTCCCTATTATATAATGAATTTCATAATGAAAACAAGTGTATGTAAGTAGATGGCCCCATTTCTGCGATTCCTCATACCTGGAAGTACATTTTAAGGCTCCTGATGCATAATGCCAAGCAGCCATCCCAAAAGTTTTCATAAATTCACACTCCCTCCCCCCAGCAGTTTACAAAGTACCCATCTTGGCAAACTCTTGTTAGGATTACCTATAATACAGACAGTAAGTTTCACTGAACTCACTAAAAACATCATTCTAATATGCTATTTATAAGAAATGCCTAAGCAAAACAAATGAGACCCTGTGTTTGATTTATTTCAGGATTCTTAGGCCCTAGGTCAGGCAAAGAAGATTTGCAAAATCAGCTGAATTAATAAATTCAGACAGAGTTGCCCTAAAGCAAATGAAAAGGTGTAGACTCTGGGGCTAACTGGGACCTCATAGCATTCAGATTCTGGGACCTGTCCATTCCTGCTGGCCAAAGGAAGAAAAATGATTTAGTATCAAAAACTAAATCTGGTCAATAGTAAAAAAAAAAAAAAAAACTACCAAAGTGAAAAAATGGCCAAAGGATCTGAACAGATATTTCTCCAAAGATATATATATGGCCAAAAGGCAAATGAAAAGATGCTCAAAATCATTAACCATCAGTGCAATGCAAATCAAGCTAAGACTGCAATAATCAAAAAGATAGATAACAAGCTGGGGAGGATGTGGAGAAACTAAAATCCCCATTCGCTGCTTGTGGGAATGTGAAATCCTGCAGCCACTTTGGAAAACAGTTTGGGGTTCTTCAAAAAGTTAAACATAAAGTTATCATATGACCCAAAAATCTGGCAACTAAGCATATACCCAAGAGAATTGAAAATGGGCGTTTAAACCAAAACCTGCACATGAATGTTTATAGCAGTCTTACTTATATAACCAAAAAGTGGAAACAACCCAAATGTCCATCAAACTAATGAATGGATAAATAAAATGTCATATAGCCATACAATAGAATATTATATGACAATAAAAACAACGAAGTCCCAATACATGCTATAACATGGATGAACCTTGAAAGCATTATACTAAGTGAAAGAAGTCAGTTGTAAAAAACCACATACCATACGATTCCATTTATATGAATGCCCAGAATAGGCAAATTCATAGAGATAGAAAGTAGATTAATGGTTAGCCTAGGGTGACCGCTAAGGGGTTAAGAGTTTTTCGAGTAATGAAAATGGTCTAAAATTGATTGTGGTGATGGGTACAAGATTCTGTGAATTCTAAAAGCCAATGAATTTTTACTTTTCATGAAAATTTAAATACATATAATTGTATGGTATGTGAATTACATATCAATAAAGCTGTTAAAAAAAAACAAAAACTAACTTGGCACTAACATAATCTCCTCACCAGAATTAACATTCACTTGTAAGGAATGTGGGGCTCTGGAAACCCCACTGATCAATTCCTGCACACTTTGGTCGTTCTCCCTCTCTCCTGTTCTTCAGCAACAACAACACAGAAGAGCTGAGAGTTAACTTGGGAAAGCGCCCAAGTTCTCCATCCAGCAAACTCCCACCCTTCCTTTGGGCAAAGGGTGCTAGAATACTTACAACTGCTCCTCCAGCGGCCAGGGGATCAGCTTGACAATGCAGTGTCCTTGAGACCAAGCAAACCAGGAGCCGTCTGGAGAGAAGGCGACGCTCCAGGTTTCGCAGCTCGACTTCCAA
This sequence comes from Tolypeutes matacus, assembly GCA_026826555.1. Lineage (NCBI taxonomy): Eukaryota > Metazoa > Chordata > Mammalia > Cingulata > Chlamyphoridae > Tolypeutes > Tolypeutes matacus. The sequence goes on from JAKSZT010054518.1 coordinate 14,398,469, forward strand.
TCGAACTGGTGGGGGCGCCCGGGTTTGAGTTCGGCCAGCAGCAGTGGCTCCTCTGAGGCAGGAGATAGCATGCTTCAGACAAGCACTCTCACTTCCCAGGAAGTGGGGAGCCGTGTTCCCCGACCACCTAGCTGACTCAGACACAGGAAAGCCCTGACTCCCCATGACAATGGGTGACACTGTGGATTCCCAGGGCAGGGGGTGTGTGTGTGGGGAACAGTTGTTAAAATGACCTGGAGTAATAACAGTAGCCACAGGCCACATTCCATTGTGGTTACTCAGTCCTAGCCCTCCAGACTGATGGTTAACCATGACTCAGAGTAACCTCTGTACCGGTGAACCCTGTGAATGGAAGCCTCATTTTCCTACTCCTGCCTGGCAAGATCACAAGGATTAGGCTAGCTAGAGCAGGAACAAGGCCTTGGTTATGTGCAAGCAAGGCCTCAAAATAACCTGCTCTCAGGAAAATGGTGAAAGAAGGAGTCTCTCTCTCTCACCAACATCCTGCCATGAAGGCTGAAATCTTTAGCACCTGGCCCTCCTTCCTCTGGCTCAGACCTGTTGATTCAGACTCCTCCATCTCTCTTCTGTCCTGGTTTAAACCATCACCTCTGGCCCAAATCTTTTGCAAGAGTACAAGAGTCTTGGGATTCGTTTCCCTGCCCCCAAGTCACACTCTCCACTAGCCCCCTGCTGAAATTGCAATGCCCATCACATCACCTCTTCCAGATACACCCTAGGCTCCCAGCTGCCCCCACAACAGAGCCAAGTGGGCACAGGCTTCTACAAATTTGCCCCAGGCCCTTGCCCGGGCCTCCCATTACATGCCCCTGCACATGTGCTGCACTCTGGCCACACAGGGCTCCTGGACATGCCCCAAGTGGATCACTACACTCACACCGGCTCTGCCTGCTTATGAGAACCCCACCTAGAGTCACAGCTAAGCAGCACACGCACCATCAAAGCAGAAATAAGTCGGCACCCCTTCCCAAATTAAAGTGCCCTTATGCAAACACCAAGACCATTTAATCTTTTTATCTCCCAAGGCCTGTGGCAGCATCTAGTGAGAGTAGGCCCTGGTTATGTGCCTTTTCATTAACCTGAAGGGAAGTTCCTAGTTCAACCTCTACTGTGCTGGAATTCTCCATGGCCAACTAAGCCTGTAAGTTAAAGGTCTTCAGAACTGATTTTTTTTGGGGGGTGGGGGGGGGGGGGGGGGAGGCTCAAGCGATTGGACTTCTAACATATGGGGGTTCCCAGGTTTGGTTCCCAGGGCCTCCTGGTGAAGGCCAGCTGGACCGCTCAGAGAGCTAGTGCAATAAAAAGAGATAGAGGAAAAGACAATGATAGACACAACAAGCCAGGGAGCTGAGATGGCTCACGTGATTGAATACCTCTCTCACATAGGAAGGTCCCGGGATTGGTTCCCCGGTACCTCCTAAAGAGAAGACAAGAAGATAAGCAGGCACAGAAGAACGCACAGTGAATAGAGCAGACAGCGAGTGCAAGCAGCCAAAGAGGGAGGGGTGGGGGGAGAATAAATAAATCTAAAAAAAGAATTGATTTTTTTTGACCACCATGACTGTGATACATACTAATGTAATAAAAGCTTCCATCCTGAATGAGGTGACTTTGTGATATGTATGTTCCACCTTAATAGGTTCTAGACTTTGATTCTTTTATAGCTGTTACCAGATTTAAACAACTCAACATGGAAATAATGATAAAGAACTATGTGTGTATGTATTTTAATATAAAATATCAAAATGTGAAAAGGTATGTCTTAAAATATACAAAAATGACATATTTTAAGACATACCTTCATGCGTATTTTCATATTTTAAACTCTGAAATCAGGATGCATCTTACGATCACTGACTTTTCTAAATTAAATAGGCAGAAATTTTTTTTAACGATACATAAAATAATGGTAATACAATCCATGGCATCTTCGATTCAATTAAAGAGATTGCATAGAAACACACACATAAAATCCCATATCTTCTGCCATATGCACTAAAGGAAAATACATAGGTGCATCTTATTTTATAAAACAAGTGTGTTGTTGAAAACTGTCTTAATTTTAATAAAATCACATCTCATTTTAAAGCTGTTGGTGGCTTTGCTATTTAAAGGTATTTTAAAGAATTTTCCTTTGTAAAGAGAATATTTATTCCTCTGAGGTTTTAAGTGTAAATCTAGATTTCAATACATTAGAATTGTCTAAACTGGCATTTGTATAGAGGCAGACAGTTCCCCTTAGAAACCGATGTTTGCATGTGTAAGCCTTTTGTTTACACAATCATGCCTATATGAGTACACTATGACTGTGAACTCTCTGTGTGGTACAAAATACCCTAAGTCACTTTGTATTTTAAATCCAAAATAGGTCTCTTAACGTTGTGTAGCAATTCCTCAGTGTTTTCAATCTGATCGTTCCTATATGATTTTCTTATGGTGACACTAGCTCTATTTTGTGAATGCTTTCTTCATGTAGTCCAGTGACTTTCAAATGAAGATAGGATGGAGTGGGGGTGATTCTGCACCCCCACCCCCACCCCAGGGACACTTTTGGTTGTCACAACTGGGAGAGGGAGTGTGGGAGTGGTGCTATCGGCATCTAGTGGGCAGAGGCCAGGGATGTTGCTAAACACCCTACAATGCACAGGACATCCCCCCACAACCATGAATTACCCAGCCTCATGTGTCCACAGTGCTAAGGATGAGACACCCCGAAGTGGTCAAATATTAAATGACACTGACCGATCTGAATGAACACTTTCATTTATTGACCTAGAGGAAAATGTTTTTATTCCATCCTGGAAAAATTCATACTCGGTATACTTCCTCCATAACATATACCTTATCCATCCTTTTGACATCATGGAGACTCTACACAGTATAAAAAAGCCTCACTCTTCATTTCTGTCTTTTCTTTATGTCTCAAAGCAAAACCATCAAGTTCTATCAACTGTTTCCAAAAGATATGCCAAATCGAACTTCTCCCCACCTCCGTGGCTATGGTTGTAATCTATGCAATGTCATCTCTTGTCTGGCGCACTAGGCAGCCTTCCAGCTGCTCTCCCTGCTTCCACCCTGACCCCCACCATCCATTCTCCGCATCTCCCAAAGTGCCCAGTTTAAAGTCTGAATCAGTTCCCATCACTCTTAGGATAAAATCCAAACTCCTCACCCTGGTCTCTGAGTCCAGCGAAACCTGGCCCCTGCCTTCTTCTCCAACCTAGTTTTCTTCCTTTCCTCTCCTCACCCTTGGCTAATCTTATCTCCACCCCTTGACTGTCCACAGGCCCTTTATGCCAGCTGTTTCCTTTGTCTGGAATGGTTTTCCATGGTTGGCACTTTAATTCAGGTCTCAGCTCAATGCCACCTCTTCAGAGGTGGTCTTCTCTGCCCCTGGAGTCCCCTCCCCCTCACAACTCCTCACGTTATTTTCTTTTCAGCAGCCATCAATATTTGATGATTATCTGTCTCCCCCCAAATAAACATCAACTCCACAGGAGCATGGACCTTGTATGTTGATTCCCAGTATTCCTAGTAGAGAGTAAGGCAGTCAGGAAATATTTTTTTAATAAGCACACATGCTATGTCCTCTTTAAATATAAATGAAATGTAGTCTCTTAAACTATTATGATACTTATGCCAAACATTTAACATGAAATGTTTCTTAAACATGAGCCATACCTAGAATTCACACTCTATTTCTGAGATATAGAGATTTAATCTCTTGCTATTTCAGGTTCAGGAATCCAGGAGCTAAAAGAAGAACCCAGTGGCTCTTGTCTCTTCATTTTTAGAACTAAGGAAAATATGAAGGGGAGTCTGGGCCCAAACTAAACTTGGTTTCTGAAAAAGAAAGCCATAATTAGCACAGAACTTAAACCAACAAACAAAACAGGGCAGAGAAAACCTGGCTTCACTGAAGATTGTACCTGCATGGCCCTTCTGTGTGAGACTACCTATGGATCAGGATTTTCTAATTAAACAGTGGGATTTGTTTGGATAACCAGGCTGAAGAGAAAACTATTTATTAGGAACTTCTTCTGTGCAAGGCGATTTGCCTTAACTCAGAGGTGGAAACTAGACTCCAGCCCACAGGAAGATTGGTGATTTTTTCCTGCCCCAGGACCTTGACATTAGCTGTTCCATCAGCCTGGAAAGCTCTTTCCCTGGCCAGGGCCAGGCTGCTCTTCTCATCATTCAGGGCTCAGCTATGATATCACCTTCTCAGGGACCTTCCCTGTCTTTACTACCTAAAGTGGCCCCTAGACACTTTCCTTTCACCTGCTTTTCTTTCTAACCATCCCTCAAAATTCAGTTTCAAAAGAATGTACAACTCTCTGGCCTTTTGAAGTAGCTTGGCAGCTCGCAAAAGCTTTGCCCACACCCTAAAACACAGCTGTTAATCATTTTGTCAAATATTTTCTTGATTGCTTACTTGTCTTTATGTATTTATTGTCTCTCTCTTCTCCACCTTTACCTCAAACTAGATAGAGTTCCTTAAATCAAGACCTTGCTCATTCACCCCCGACTGTGTTTAGCCAGTAGCCATACACCGCTACCGAGCACATGAAATGTGGCAAGTCCAAATCCAGATGGCTGTAAGTATAAAATACACACTAGATTTCAAAGACTTCGTTTGAAAAAAGAATGTACAATACAGCAATAATGTTAAAAAATTGATTACCTGTTGAAATGGTAATATGGATATGTCGGGTTGAATAAGATATATTTTAAAAATTAATTTCATTGGTTTATTTCTTTTTACTCTTTTAAAAATATGGCTACTAGAAAAATGTAAATTGCGTACACGGCTCGCATTATATTTCTTTTTATTTTTTTAAAGATTTATTATTATTTTTTTAAATTTATTTATCCCCCGCTTGCTGCTTGTGCTTCCTGTGTCCATTTGCTTTTTTTGCGTTTGTCTGCTTGTCTTCCTTTGTTGAGTCATCTTGCTGCGCCTGAGCGGCGAGGGCCGCCTTGCCTTCACCAGGGGGCCCCGGAATCGAACCTGGGGCCTCCCATATGGTAAACGGGAGCCCAACCAATTGAGCCACAGCCGCTTCCCGCATTATATTTCTATTGGCCAGCGCTAACCTAGAGGGTGCCTGGCACATATTAGACACTCTAAATATTTGTGGAATGAAGAAATGAATTCTAACCACTGCTCTGAAGATATCTACTGTTGTTCATTGTAATCCCATTACAATGAGCTTTATTCAGTTTCAAAAGAACCTAAAACTCTCTGGCCTTTTGACAGTAACTGGGCAGCTCTCAACAGCTTTGCCCACACCCTAAAGCACAGTTGTCAATCATTAGAAAAAACCCAGAACTGGAAACTGATTCCTGTTAAAACGGAAGGCTAGCTACAGATTGCTTTCAGATTTAACTGCAAGTAGTCAATGGAGATGACAGCGGAAGCTATAAAAAGACATAAAATCCAAGAAAACAGTAGGGGCCATTTAAAGAATTCTGTGGCAAACACACTTACTGAAAAGAAAACCCTTATCAAGATGGAAAGGGAGTAAGAGCTGCCTCAACACCTTATACTGAATGCCTGATTCCAACAAAGAAATGTCATCTCCCAAATTAAAAAGTAACACCATACCAGGGAATATCCTGATTTCAACCTACCCACCCGCAATCCCTGCTTCTCCCTTCAATCCAAAGGGCCAGAGGAACACAAACATCAGCAATCAGCATTCTCCAGATAAAGGCAGAGCGTGAACTTCACTGGAAGAACACAAAGAGGTCCTGGAACAAAGTCTAAACCTCCAGCTTTGACACCTTCTGAGTACTTCCCCAGGGGAAACAGCCAGTAAGCTTGGGGGACATACACAGCAATTGAGGCCCCCAGAGGAAATCCCTAGCCCGCCCAGAATGTCTGCATAGGTGGAGTTTAGGGGGAAGGTGGTTGGAAGGGAGAAACCTGAGGGACCTGTCTCGAGGTTTTGCCTTTGCATAGCAAGCACATCATTTTCCTCATGTTCCCTTGGCTTGACTCTCGAAGTCGATCACGTCTACTCTGACTTCCACCCTGTTTTGCGATGCTGACAGCAGTTAACCAGGATAGAGGTAAATACCTCACCCATCAGTATATCCTGAACTTGCCTGATCATACCTGTCACCAGGGACCAGCATCTCCAGCCCCACCACACCCCTACCCAATCAGTCTCCACTGGGAGAAGCTTAGAAAAGCTATTTTTAACAAACCCCAGGTGATTCTTACCAACAGGCAAGTTTGGGAAGCTCCCGCTGAGGCGGGCACTATTATTACCCCCATTTTGCAGATGAAAAACGGAGACTTGGGCTTGTCCACGACCACGCAGCTGGTAAGGGGCAGAGCTGCCTCCCATCCAGACCTGCCCCAAGCCGGCGAGAACGTCACCTGGCACTGAGCACCCAGCCCCATCACCCGTTAGGGCTCTGGCGCACCCCTTCGTCCCACTGGGCGCAGGTGACCGGCCCCGGGTGCCCCCAATGCCGGGGCGGGGGGAAACCCTCGGGACGCCGAAGCCGGTTGGACCCCGCGCCTGTCCACTGCCGGAGACCTAGGCGGCCGCTGACAGCGAAAGTGAAACAAAGCTGGGCGCCGAGCGCGCACCCCGCCGCCTGCCCCCCGCCGACCCCCCAGGCCCGAGCCCCCGCCGCCGCGTCCCGCCCCCCACCCCCACCCCCACGGCGATGGCCGCCGCCGGGGGTCCTCACGCCCCAGCGGGGGAGGAACGGGCCTCGGCCCCGCCGGGTAGGAACGGCCGCGCCCCGGCCTCACTCACCTCCGGCCTCCATGGAGGACGCGCACGGCCCCCGCGGCAGGCGGCGGGCGCCTCAGCCCCCCGGGCCGCGGGCCCTCAT
>JAKSZT010054518.1:14410344-14458328 GCA_026826555.1 Tolypeutes matacus
AAGCCTGGCGTTTTTATTTTTTTTCCAAATGGGAACCAGAAGAGCGTGCCCAGGGGAAATGGAGGGCGAAAACCGGGCCTGCCAGGGCCAAAGCAGGCCATGAGAAAGGGATGGAAGAAAACGGGGGTGTCCAGAAATGGGCAAGGGGGATAAACATGGGTGGTAACCCTGGGGTGAACTGGGACACAGCAAAGAATGCTCAGGACAGGAGGGAACCAGGAGGGAACCGGGAGGGAAGGGACAACAGGCAGAGGTAAAATAGGCTCCGAAAAGGAATATGGGGAACCGAGGTTAAGGTAGGAAGCAGACTTGGTTGAAAAGGAAATCAGTTTAAAATGGACAGCAGTGATAAAGAGCTGAATACTAGGGGGGTGAGGAACTAGTGGGAGGAAAATGGGGAGAAGGCTTGGAGGGAAGTAAGGAAGGCGGGAGTGGGGAGAAAGGGGAATGGAACTGAGCAGTGGGGAATGAGCTGAGAGGTTTCCTGGAGACTAAAATTAGCTGAGCCAAGTGAAGAACTCCAAAGCCCAGGACTTCTCTGGGAACCACACTGCTAATATAAACTGAAACTCCAGTTCTGTCCAGCATTGTAACTTCTACTCTGGCCCTTTAATGTTGGACAGCGCACAGCCTGGCACGTTTGAGGGTACACAGGTATTTGAACACAAGGAGAAATAACAAAAGAAAACAAGTTTCTCATGGGGATTAGGAAAGGTGAGGGTGTGTCAGTGTAAGAGGGTGGGTAGTGTCTACAAGCCATGGAAAAAAATAAAATGGCAAGGAGGTCAATATCATTACCAATATGGAGGAAAGCTAGTTAAAACAATTTGGGAGGTGGCAAATTCGTTATTTTCAAATCTTTCAGTTTACTAATCAGGTCTAAATAAAGATCACTAGGGAAGCGGCTGTGGCTCAATCAGTAGGGCTCCCGTTTACCATATGGGAGGCCCCCAGTTCGGTTCCCGGGGCCTCCTGGTGAAGGCAAGCCCGCCCGCACGGCGTGGTTAGCTGACCCAGCGAGCACAAGCAGCAAGGGGGGGATAAATGAATAAATAAATAAAACCTTTAAAAAAAAAATAAAAATAAATAAATAAAGATCACTAAAGCACTTATTTAAAAATAACTTTATTGCATCATCTTTAAAAAAAAAAAAATCCATATTATGACTTCAGAATTAATTTGTCCCGACCTGCCCCCACCAAATATTAAAATGTATATAATGCAGAAGGAGCTACTTATTTTTCTTTGCAGCAGTTCCTGGCCAGATCTACAGTGAGAAATATCGGTTGGCACTTATTGTACCACAATAAATTTTACCCAGCTAGATGATTTTCCAGGTTTCGGTACATGGATTATGGAAATTTTGCATCATGCACTTTCCTGCTGCAATGATAAGAACCTATATGTGCTCCTGAGAATTTGAGCAATTATCAGAGTTGCGAGATTGCATGTCCCTCTCCCCAGTGTCCATCAGGTTTGGAGGAAAAAAAAATGTCAACTGTGATAGCTCTGATGTGTTTATCTCCCTGGTTCTGCTAAGGAGATCTCATGGTATCTGAGTTCACAATACATGCAGCTAAGATTTTTTTAAAAGCACAATGTAACAACCTGAACTTTGTCGCTGTAATGACAAAGTTCTGTAACTCCACTGTCAACATGCCTGTGGAATCGGGAATGGATCTTCATAAAAACAAGAAACCCTGATTCTTTAAAAATCCTTAGAATTTGAAAACCTCCAGTACCTGGATTCTTAACTGACCCAGACATATTAAGATGCACAGCAGACTGAAAAAGCAGTGACATCAGTCACAGCTCAAGTGGCCAAGGGATGTGTGGCATCAAGTGTTTTGGCACCAAGACCGTGAAGTTCCCATCTGCTAGTGGAAAAAGCCTGCCTTGAATATTTCCTATCAGGTGTGTGTGCATTAGAAGAGGAAGTTGTGAAAAGCATCCTAATGATCTTGCAAAATGTTTGGATCCCCAGCTCCGGATATTTTTCCACAGTTTCTTTTTTTGTATGGTTGCCTCTGCATAGTGGACTCTCAAATTCAAGAATTTAGTTATGGAAGACTCCAGAGTGGAGGCTAACAGTCTGCAGCAACTTTAGAAGCAACCAGTCCAAGTATCCTATTCTGAAATAACACTCACGTACACTGTTGAGTGGTTAAGCCATGAGGTACTATGAAGCAGAAGACCTGGCCCAACCATGAGGATGGCAATGCACAGCTCTTCCTGAAGGGTGGAAATTGCAGCCAGCTCCTGAGCTCCCCAATGTTCTGAGCTGGGGGCAGGGCACACTTCCATTGCTTGGCTCAGTTTAGTCCCTTGATCCAAGAAAATAAACCTCTCCCAACCACAATTGCAGGGTTACTTTGGATAACCAGCTTCTCATGCTAGGAGTCCCTGGTATGAGAAGGGAGTTTTTAAAGTCCTGGGTCTTGCCCATTAGCACAGGATATGCAACATTAAATTCAAGTCAGATTTTCATGTTTGCACAGATCCTTTGCACCCTTATAAGGCCCCTGACATTTAAAAGATTTGAATGAAAATAGAAAAACAGTATCTCTAATCTGTACAAGGATCTACTAGAAGCACCAGCAGCCTCAACTCATTACTCATTAGTTTCATTAGTGTTATTGAGCAGTGTATCCTCATAATATCCTTAAGAAGTGGGAAGGGAACAAGCTTTCCCATTCCCATTTCTAATATAAAGAAACCAAGGCCAGATGAACTGGGCAAACCTTTAACACCAGATAATCCATTGCAAAACACTTGTCTTGCCTTCTTTCAAAGCCACAGGAGAAGTGAATGGGAGAGGCTGAAAGCTAACAGTGTCTCACCTTGGAGGCTTTTGTATAAATAAGCTTTGCAAATGTGAGTTTATAAGGAAAGGCACTTCCTCTTCTCAGCCCCTACCTCTTTGAAAAGAATTATATATCTTCAGGAATGCAAAAATCATCAGGAGAGTTCTGATAATGCTCCCCTTTGAAACCGTTTTCAAAGAAGAATGAAAGGCAAGAGGCAGTAACTCTTACATTATAGTTAGCATGTTTCTTCCATTAAGGAAAGCAAAGAAGATGATAACTAGCTTCTCTCCAGCACCTCCTAGGCACTTTCACATCCAAAATCCTCTAATTCAAGCCTCACCACAATCTTGTAAAGTAGGTATAATTTCATCTAATTTAAAGATGAGGAAATTGAGGCTCAGGGATAAGTAAAGCAACATATCCAAGCCCACATAACAAGTAAGTAGCAGGGCCCAGACTCAAGGCCCAGTGTTTCTAATCCCAAAACCCAAACCAAATTGCCTTCCTCTGATTAACTCTGCTAGCTGATATCTTTTCCAGGAAGCAGATGATTGCCTGGTTCTTCAGCCACTAGCTCACCTGAGCAGTGCTAAAGAACATTTCTCCATCACTCCAAGACATTCCTTTCTGAGCTGGGGCAAGCTGGTTACAAATTTTAATAGTAGCAAAGGGTACAGAGGCCATGTGCTTCCCCTCCCCTTCTCTCTTCAAATCAGCATCCATCACAATAGGTCAACCTGGGTAAGTAAAAGTCACAGCGAAAGCAGCACCTCAGATGCCAAATGCAGCTTTCCCGCACACACTGCCCATTCCCAAAGTGTTTTAACATTATTGAGAAAACTTACAGCAAATCAAACCAATTTAAAAAACAAATGGAAGGAAAGATGTGTGTGTGTGTGCTTTTCTTTTTTGCTGAGAACCAACCCAAACCATGGCAGGGCTATGAGTCAAAGCTGAATGAAAAGCTCAGTTTTGACCTAGCTTTCCAAGCTTTTAAGAAAAGATACCAATGGACAATTCTCTTCTTCAAACTGGCCCATCTTGTTCTCGAACGATGTCATTTTGCAGTTCACTGCTGTCATCTGTATGGGGGGGGAAGGGGGCGGAAGAGAACCAACTCTGAATGATCTCATAGTGTGTGATTCTAGTTCCACCATCAGTTTTCAATCATCTCAGTGAGTTCTAGTCCTTTCCTGGACAGATAAGTGAGACACCGAATCAGATTTCATAGCGGGACAAGGCAGGATGTGTATTTCCACTTTCACCTGCTCTCCTCAATCAAATCCTCTACCCATGCTTGATACTTTCCAACCTTCATACTTTTGGCTCATGGCATTCCCCTCAGCTGGAACACTCTCTGCCCTTCTTCCTTGTACAAACTCAACTGTCTTTAAAGACTCCGCTCATAGCCCACCACTTCCACTGAGCTTCCCCTGACCACAGCAGCTCTCAAGGCTCATCTTTCTCTGAGATCCTGTAATCTTTAAACATATCATTCATCAGGCAACTAATCAAACCTTTCCTTGTGACAGCTCCTCTCCTGCTCTCTCAAAGTGTTTCCATTTCAATATCCCCCACACGTTTTTATTCTTTGCACCCTAACTGGTCTTGACAGGCTCCTTGCATGCAGACATTGTCTTTTTTTTTCTCTTCCTACAATGCCAATGCTGTACCTTTCCCAGAAAAGACCCTTAATAAATGTGAGTTAATTTAATTTTTGTGTTGGTAATTGTCCCTCTGATTCTCAGGTGCTCGATTAACTTTGATCTTCCTTCCCCAGCCTTTAAAAAACTAAAATCACCCCCTTGGAGACTGCCTACTGAGAACTACAGTAGTTGATAAGAGAGATTTCAAGACAAAAGAGCATACCTTGAAGAGCCTGGAGTCCATTTCCCATCTGCTCTATGTTTCCATTTACCAGAGCGGTCACTCTATGGATGTGTCCATGCTTGGGTATTTCTTTTGACAACTCCTCCCTCTCATTTTCTTCTTCCTCTTCCTCCTCCTCTTCTGCAGCATCTTCCTCCTCCTCTTCCTCTTCTGAATCCACCAACACCATGACATCACCCATATCTTGCCCCCTAATTTCCAAAGGGGAAAAAATAATCAAGAAGATCTCCTGATTTATCCTAGACTTCAGCCCTCATTGAATAGGAGACACTAGATTCTTTGCAACTCCTCTGGTATTATGGAAAATTCTTCACTTCCTCAACTTGGTTAAGTCACAAGATGATAGTGTGATTGTAACCTCACAAAGAGATGCCACTGAATGTAGAATGGTAAAGCCACTGTGGAGGACTGTTTGGCATTTCCTAAGTAAGTTAAATATAGACTTGCCATGTGACCCGGCAATCCCATTACTAGGCATATACCCAGAAGAACTGAGATCACAGACATCTGCACACTGATGTTCATAGCGGTATTATTCACGATTGCCAAAAGTTGGAAACAACCCAAGTGTCCATCAACTGATGAGTGGATAAACAAATTGTGGGATATACACATGATGGAATACTATGCAGCAGTAAGAAGAAAAGAAGTCATGAAGCATATGACAACATGGATGAACCTGGAGGACATTATGTTGAGTGATGCAAGCCAGACACAAAAGGGCAAATACCGCATGATCACGCTATTATGAACTAAATATATTGTGTCAACTCCTGGAGTTAATAATTACAATATAGGTCGGTCACCAGAAAATAGAAGGAGGGTAGAGAATAGAAAGCTGAGGGTTAATCTGTGCAGAATTGGTTAAAAGGTTGTTTGTAAATCTTTGGAAATGAGTAGAAATGGTGAAAGCATATCATGGTGTTTATAAATAGCAGAGCTATTATATGGGTATGACAGTGGCTAAAAGGGAAAGTCTGAGGTCATGTATATTACTAGAAGGAAAGCTAAGAAATTTAACACGTGACTGTAGAGCATAGTGAAACCTCATATAAAATACAAATATGGGTGATATTGCATATATAAGACTGTTTTTAAAAAATATAAATACAAATGTAATAGAAGGAAAAAGAATGGCAGCTATGTACAGCAGGGGAAGGACAGAGAGTGAGAGGTGATGAGTTTTGTTTGTTTTTTATTGTATTATTATTATTGGAATAATGAAAGTGCCTTAAGAATGAATGATGAATGCATGACTATGTGATTACACCAAATACCATTGATTGTACACTTTGGATGATTTATGCTTTACTAATAAGTATCAATAAAATTGATTTGTAAAAAAAAATCAGGAATGTGGTATTATACCATCTCTAGTTATCTGTACTGCAAACATGGACTTTTTTTTATAACAATGTTATTGTGTTACAATTCACATGTAATAAAATTTACTCTTTAAAAAAAAAAAAAAAAAGAGACGCTATCACAGGTTACTACAGAGGATCCTATCCTGTGCTGGATTTGTTTTATTAATTACTCCTCCAAAAGCACCTCCCCAGCTTGCCAGGCAGGTGTCCTCGTTGTCCCAAGCACCTACCATTTCATCCCCTCCTCCCACCCCCAGCATGGAAACTAGTACTATGCTCCAATCTTGAAATGCTCTTACTTCTGTTCCACTTACTGAAATTCTCCTCCTCATCATCATTTAAAGCCAGGGTAAAGTCCTCTCCCTCCTCTGAAGCCCTGAACTAAAATCACATTTACAGACTGTGATCAGCAGTTTAGCATTTAACTGCTCTATAGTTTATTGCTAGTTTTGCCTACCCAGCTAGACTGTTTCTTAAGGAAGGAAGACTATGTGCTATGAGCCAGTCACAGTCCTAGGAATGTTACAGTCTCATGTAATCTTCACAGCCCCCTTATGAAACAGATAAGGAGACTAAGGCTCAGAAAGGGTTAGGAACTTTCCATTGGGCACAGGGCTGAGAAATGGCAGAGCTGCTACTTGAACCCAGGTTCACTAACTCCAAAGCATTTTCCCACTATATCATGCTGCTGCCTCCCTATAAGAAATAACCCTGGGACTCACTGGGAGAATGGCCCTCGAATACAGAGAAGTAAAGGTAATGTTATCCCATGAAAACAGTCCTGGAATAATAATGCCCCATCATCATGAGTGGGTAAGGAGAAAATTATTTTCCCATAGAATCACAGAAAAGAGTTCTTTGCTCCCACCCAGAATCTCCTAGAGAAATGAAATACATTAAGTCCTATCTCATTACTTAGTGTAGTGGGTTGAATAATGGTCCCCAAAAGATAGGTCCACTCAGACCCTGTGACTGTAAATTTATTTGAGAAAAGGGGTTTTGTAGATATAATAAAAGATGTCGAGATGACATCATCCTGGGTGGAAGTGGGCCCTAACACCACTGAGAAGTGCCCTTAGAAGAGGAGAAGACACAGTGAAGGCCATGCGACATAGCTACAAAACAAGGGACGCCAAGAATTGCCAGCCACTACCAGAAGCTAGGAGAGTCACAGAATGGATTCTCCTTCAGGGCTTCCAGAAGGACCCAACCCTGCCCTTGATTTCAGACTTCTGGCCTCCAGCACTGTGTGAGAATAAATTTCTATTGTTTTCGGCCACCCAGTTTGCAGTAATTTATTACAGCAGCCTTGGGAAACTAGAACACCTTGGGAGGGGCTTCTGGGCATACTCAGACTAATCTTCCAAAACACATAAGACATAACTTACTCTCCCTTTTAGTTCTATTTTTTAGGAAAAAACAATTAAGTAAATGCATAAATGAATGGACTCAATGTACACATCTTTCTTATGCCTCAATGAAGGATCAGAGATGTGGCCAGGTCTGTGGCGATTTAATAGCTCATAGTGATTGAAAAATTAGGATGAAGTTCAGCATTGTAGAAAGAGCTCAGAGTCTGGAATCAATTAGGGCTGGGTATGAATGTAGGTGCTACCAGTTCCCTGGCCAGCTTGTAGAAACCACTTCAGTGAGCCTTCATCTCCTCCGTCTGGAAAATGGAGATGCCCCCAGCACCCTGAAGGGTTTGTGAAAGGTTTATAATAAGGCCTAATGAAGCCCCTACTCCAGTGTCTGGCACACGATGGGGCCTCAATAGTAGCTGCTGTTATTGTTCTTATGAAATGAAACAAAACAGCAGTGAAGACAGGTAATGGAAATGGGCTTTTGATTTGAGTCTAGGGAACACTCACCTGAAAGTGTTTCCTACTGAATAGAGGAAGGAAAAAAAAAAATTAATATTCAGTAACATCCACTTACTCATAGTAAAAGTTTTTAATCAAACCTCATAGAAGTTTTTAATCAATCTAACTTTTACAAAAGAATAAACAAATAAGAAAATTGACCCAACACGAGAGATGGCAGGGTGTACAGGGATGGTACTTAGGTGCTTCATTATTGCACAACTTGACCCAAATAAAGAATCCTATAGAATGGGAATTCAGGTGGGAGCATAAAGGGGGCTTCTTCCCCCACCCCTTTGCCGTTTCAAGAAGCCTGAAAGAGAAGCCTATGCCATAGGCTGCGATGTATAATATCCACATTGACCATATCAAAAGCCTTACCTTTCCAGCAGAACACAGGACTGTAATACAACATAAGCCCTAAAATAATGGCCAGGCCCAGCAGAAGAAGGCTCACAATGGTTCCCACGATTCCCCCGATGTTTAAAGGTTCTGTAAAGACAAATCACACAGTTAACTCTTCTTTTTTTCTTTTTTCTCTTTTTTTTTGAATCAAACAATATGTTACACAATATATTTGGTTCATAGTAACGCATTCATACAGTATTTGTCCTCTTGCGTTTGGCTTGCTTCGCTCAACATAATATCCTCCAGGTTCATCCATGTTGTCATATGCTTTATGACTTCATTTCTTCTTAGAGCCGCATAATATTCCATTGTGTGAAAAGTCCACAGTTTATCCATTTGTCTTTTGATGGACACCTGGGTTGTTTCCAACTTTGGGCAATGGTGAATAATGTTGCTATGGACATTGGTGTGCAGATGTCTGTTTGTGTCACTGCTCTCAGTTCTTCTGGGTATATACCCAGCAGTGGTATTGCTGGGTCACATGGCAGCTCTATATTCAACATTTTTAGGAACTGCCAAACAGTCCTCCATAGTGGTTGTACCATTCTGCATTCCCACCAACAGTGAGTAAGTGTTCCTATCTCTCCACATCCTCTCCAACACTTGTAGTTCTCTTTTTAATAGTAGTCATTCTGATAGGTGTAAAATGATATCTCATTGTAGTTTTGATTTGCATTTCCCTAATCATGAGTGATGTTGAGCATTTCTTCATGTGTTTTTTTTTTTGCCATTTGTCTTTCTTCTTTCAAGAAATGTTTATTCAAGTCTTTTGCCCATTTTTTAACTGGGTTGTTTGTCTGTTTATTGTTGAGTTGTAACATCTCTTTATATATCCTAGATATTAAACCCTTATCAGATATGTGATTTCCAAATATTTTTTCCCATTGAGTTGGCTGCCTTTTCACCCTTTTGACAAAGTCCTGTGAGGTGCAAAAGTGTTGAATTTTGAGGAGGTCCCATTTATCTATTTTTACTTTTGTTGCACGTGCTTTGGATGTAAGGTCCAAGAAACCACCACCTACTACAAGGTCTTGAAGATGTTTCCCTACATTTTCTTTTAGTGGTTTTATGGTCCTGGCTTTTATATTTAGATCTTTGATCCATTTTGAGTTGATTCTTGTATAGGGGGTGAGATGGGGGTCCTCTTTCATTCTTTTGGTTATAGATATCCAGTTCTCTCAACACCATTTGTTGAAGAGACTGTTTTTTCCCATCAGCGTGGGCTTGGTAGGTTTGTCAAAAACCAGTTGACTGTATAGGTGAGGGTATATTTCTGGGTTCTCAATTCTATTCCACTGATCGATATGTCTATCTTTATGCCAGTACCATGCTGTTTTGAGCAATGTAGCTTTGTAATATGTGTCAAGGTTGGGCAGTGAAATTCCTCCCACATTGCTCTTCTTTTTTAGAATGCTTTTGGCTATTCGGGTGCACTTACCCTTCCAGGTGAATTTGGTAATTGCCTTCTCTAATTCTGTAAAGTAAGCTGTTGGGGTTTTGATTGGTATTGCATTGAATCTATAAATCAGTTTGGACAAGATTGACATCTTCACGATATTTATTCTTCCAATCCATGAACATGGAATGTCTTTCCATTTGTATAGGTCTTTTAAAATTTCTTTTAGCATTGTTTTGTAGTTTTCTGCATATAGGTCCTATACTTCTTTGGTTAAATTAACTCCTAGGGTGCTCGCTTCGGCAGCACATATACTAAAATTGGAACGATACAGAGAAGATTAGCATGGCCCCTGCGCAAGGATGACACGCAAATTCGTGAAGCGTTCCATATTTTTTCATTGAGGGTGGTGGCCACACTTGTGGGAGATGTTTGTGTGGGATGTGGTGGGAGGTGTGGGAGGTGGGCAACATGGGAATCCCAGTGGGTTCCGTGTAATATTTTGGGTAATCTAAGCACCTCTTAAAATATATGTATATATATATATATAAATAACATTTTTGTAAGCAAATACACATATATGCATATATATATTTATATATCATTTTGCAAATGTTTGTATGTATTGTGAGAATTTTGATTTTTACCCATAATAAAAATAAATTAGAAAAAAAAAAAAAAATTTAACTCCTAGGCACTTGAGTCTTTTTGTTGCTATTGAAAACAGAAGTTTTCCCCTGATTTCCTCCTCAGGTTATTCAGCACTAGTGTACAAAAACATTACTGATTTTTGTGTGTTGATCTTGTATCCTGCCACTTTGCTGAACTCTATTAGCTCAAGTAGCTTTGTCATGGAAACTTCAGGATTTTCTAAGTACAGGATCATGTCATCCGCAAACAGTTAACTCTTCTTTCACTTGATATTTAAGAAGTTCAGGAGAGTGACATCTCCCCTCATCTGCCCTGGGTCTTCTTCTTATCCGGGTCTCATGACTTTGGGCAAGGTATATGACTGCTCTGTAAAATGAGATAAACATCTTGTCTCCCTCTCTCAAACACAGAGTTTGTGGTGATCAAATAAAGCATCCTATGCAAAAGAACACTGGAAAGTTAAAATCTCTATGTATCTACAAGACAGTAATACTTTTTATAAGGCCAGGGTAATTAAGAATATGAGTTATTGGTCCACAATAAACAGAGTGATCAATGAAACAGAAGAGGGAATCGACGCAGATCCATGCATATAAGGATCCCTACCTCACACCATTCACAAAAATCGATTCCAGATAGATTAAAGATTTACATATGAAAGGAAAAGTCTAAAAAACTTTTAGAAGAAATATGAGAATATCTTTACGACCTTGGGCTAGGGAAGGATTTCTTAAAACACAAAAACTGCTGGTGATTTAAAAATAAAATTTTAAAAAACCTGCTGATGATATAAGAAAAGATCCATAAAATCAACTACATTAAAGAATATCTATTAATCAAAAGATACCATAAAGAAAGCAAAAAAGACAAAGGCTGAAAAGAAATATTTATAACATTATAAAGCTAACAAACAATTAGCTTGCAGAATTTATAAAGAACACCTACATGTCTATAAGAAAAAAATGCAAAAACCAAAGGGAAAAATATCAAAGGACACAAACATGTATTTCATAAAAAAGAAACACAAGAAAAAATGCTCAATTTTCTTAGTAATTAAGAACATTCAAATTAGGGCCACAGCAAGATTCCATTTTATACCTACAAGATGGACAAAAATAATGAAGTCTGCTGGTGAAAATGCGGATTAACCCAGAATTCTCATATACTGCTAGTAACAGTAGAAATTGGTCCAACTAGTTTGGAAAATAATTTGGTATAATCATATAAAGTTAAAAATGCAAATATCTGATAGCCCATAATTTTTACTCCTTGTATGCATCCCAGAGAACACTTATATAAGGACCTGTTGTACATGTACACAAGAAACTGGGTTAAATGATGTCCACAGCAAGTAATGAGAATGTTCAAAAATTGACTGACGTGATGACAGCACAACTCTGTGATGAAGCTAACAGTCACTGCGTGCTCACTTTGGATGGAGTGCTCAAGGTATGGGACTGTATAACACAGTGACGCCCATGGTGGATGATGGACTGTGGTTAACAGCACAAATATGAGAACATTCTCTCATGAAGTGTAACAAATGTACAATACTAATACATGATGGTAAAAATAGGATGGTTTATGGGAAAAGTACACCAAATGTAAAATATGGACTATATTATTTTGATGATGTTCTTTCATCATTTTTAGCAAATGTTCCACAACAATGCAAGATGGTGGCTGTAGGGTGAAGTTTGGGAATCCTGTTATGTTATGCATGATTGTTTTGTAAATTTACAACTTCTCTAACAAAAAAGAAGATAGCACTACCCCAAAAAACACTTTAATAAACAGTATGAACTTAAAAAAAGAAAGTAGTTAAAAGGGGAAATTTGTGTTCACTATATATTACCGGATTTTAAAAAATTTAATTTCACAAAGAAAGTTTATAGACATTAAAACACTCCATTGCAATTACAAATTTCTTGAGAAATCACTTGTATGAATATGAAGAAATTGATATCATATCCTTCATTTGTCATCTGCTAAATGTTTTCATGTGTCCAAGGTTTCTATGAGAAGTACTTTTCAGGGTGAGTAGTGATTGAATGATACAATGAAAAAAACAATAAAATTCTTGTTACCCCCCCCGCCCCCGGCTGAAAAAAGATGTCCATAGCAACACTTCACCATAACAAAATATTGGAAAAAAACAAATGTCCATTAGCAGGAAAATGAATAACTTAATTGTAGAATAGTCACACAATGGAAAATCATATAGCATTGAATGGTTATGAAGAACAATTATACACATCAGCACGGATAGACCTTAGAAACAAAATGTGGAAAAAACCTATCACAGAAGACTACATATGTATGGTAACAATCATTTTATAAAGCTCAAAAACAAGTAAAAATAAATATTATTTAGATATAAGTACCTATGTAGTAAAAATAAATAAATATTTGGGGCCTAAAAACATTAAATTCAGGATAGCAATTAACCTTTTGCAAGCCCAGGGTGAGACTGGAAAGAAGCATATAGGTAGGATTGCCAGAAAAAATACAGAATGCCCAGTGAAAAAAAAATTTTTTTGGAGGGACTGGGGACCGGGGATTGAACCCAGGACTCATGTGGGAAGCCAGCACTCTACCACTGAGCCACATTGCTTCTCTGAGTTGGTTTTTTTTCATTTTGCTGGTTGTTTGCTTTTTTGTTTTTTCAGGAAGCACTGGGAACTGAACCCAGGACCTCCCATATAGAAGGCAGGCACTCAACTGCTTGAGCCACATCCGCTCCCCCGTTAAATTTTGATTTTAGAAAAACAATGAATAATTTTTTAGTATAAGTATACCTCATGCCATATTTGAGACATACTTATACTAAAAAATTCACTCATTGTTTTTCTGAAGTTCACGTTAAGTGGGCATCCTGTTTTTTTGTTTATTTGTTTTTTTCTAAATCTGACCCCTACTACAAATAGGTAATTTCAGCGATGTTAGTAATTCAGCAATGTTGCTGTGTATCTTAAGTGGGATGGTAGTTTCTTGGGTGTCCATTTCACCATCATGCTTCATAGCTTACATATATTGTGTACATATATATATATATACAATATGGTGCATAATAGATATAAAATCCTTCTTTGATCCCTCTGCAAATGTTAGAGATTTGGGGTTGGATGACAATTTTTCTCAGCTACCTCATCGAGCCACAGGCAAGCATTTATGCCCTCAGCCAGGTGGCAGCGCCCCCAGGCAGGGAAGCACCAGGCTTTCAGATGCTGGTGCCAGGCCCTCTGAAGCTCTGAAGGCACCTCTTTGGGCACCACTTTCAGCACTCACCTTTCACACTCAGCCAGATGTCTACCTCCCTCAGCCCTACAGCGTTCTCAGCCCGACAGACATAGTAGCCCTCATCCAGGGCCTGGGAGCAGTTGCGGATGGTGAGGGTGGAGGTCTGGCCATGCTGGGTGATGAGGTAGTGGCCGTTAGGCCGGATGACCACCTCGGGCAGGGTGAGGTTCCTCAGCCACAGGATCCTGGCCGGTGGGTAGGCTCCCG
This sequence comes from Tolypeutes matacus, assembly GCA_026826555.1. Classification (NCBI taxonomy): domain Eukaryota; kingdom Metazoa; phylum Chordata; class Mammalia; order Cingulata; family Chlamyphoridae; genus Tolypeutes; species Tolypeutes matacus. The sequence continues at coordinate 14,424,233 of JAKSZT010054518.1, forward strand.
ACACCTGGCAGGTGAGTGTCACGTTGCCCCCCACAAAGCAGGTCTTCATGGGCTCAGAGAGAAGGGCGGGCATCTCTGGCGATCAGAAGAAGGCAAAGAAAGATTCCTGTACACCAATGTTCATCACAGCATTATTCACAATCCCCAAAAGGTGGAAACAGCAGATGGATGGATAAACAAAATGTAATGTAGCCACACGATGGAATAATATTCAGTTGTAAAAAGGAATGAAGTTCTAACACCATGCTACGACATGGATGAACCTTGAAGACATCTTGGTGAGTGAAATATGCCAGACACAAAAGCACAAACATTATATGGTCTCGCTTATATGAAATACCTACAACATGCAAGTTCACAGAGACAGAGGTTAGTGAGAGGTGGGGTGGGAGAGGGAATGAGAATTTATTGCTTCATGGGTACAGAATTTCTGTTTGGGATCATGAAAAAGTTTCAATAATGGATGGTGGTGATGGCACAACACAGTGAAGGTAATTAATTCCACTGATTTCTTGAAAGCTAAAATGGGAAATTTTGAGTTTTATATGTTACCAAAATAAAAAATTATAACTAATTAATTAAAAGAAGATTCAAGCTATGGCTTATGATCTTCAAGAATATGGTTCCTTTCCTAATGATGCAACTCCAAGTATTTCTGCCCCACACCTGGCTTTACGTGTTAATAAAAGCTAACATTTATTGGGCATTTACCATGGCTAGTCCTTGTTACAGATAAATTAATTTTCACAACCATCCTATCATTATCCCTGTTTTGCTGATGAGGAAACAAACGCAGAGAAGTTAAGCAACTTGCTTCAAGTCAGCCAGCAAAATAAGGGATGCAACTAGGATTCAGGGCGACCAGTGCACTCAGTTTGCCTCCATCTGAGAAGGTTCCCAGGACATGGGGCTATGGAGAGCTAAATTCAGGAAAGCCCTGGGCAAACCGGGATGAAGTCAAGCCATCAGGCTTTTGTAGTCCACATTCTTTACTTCTGTACTACAGGCTGTGATGTATAATATCCACACTGACCATATCAAAAATGGAAACACAATGTGACAAGGCTATTCAAGGGGACAACAAGGCAGCTGAAACAGCTTCCTACTGCTGCTGTAACAAATTGCCACAAACTTAGTGGCTTAATACAACAAAACTTTATTATTTTACAGTTCTGGAGGTCAGAAATCCAAAGAGTCGCATATGGCTAAAACCAAGGTATCGGCATGACAGATTCTTTCTGCAGGCTCTAGAGGAGAAACCGTTTCCTTTCCTTCCCTTTATCAGCTTCTGGGGCCGCCTGCACACCTTGGCTCGTGGTCCTTCCTCACGTCACTCCAACCTCTTGCTTCTGTCCACCCATCCCCTGCTACTGACTTTGACCTCCTTGCCTCCCTCTTCTAAGGACCCTTGTGATTACACTGAGCGAACCTGGACAACCCAGGACAATCTCCTTATCTTAAGAGCCTTAACTTAATCACATCAACAAGGTCTCTTCTGCCATGTAAGGTAACATATCCCCATGTTCTGGGGATCAAGACATGGACATCTTTGGGTGGCCATTATTCTGTCTACCACAGCTCTGTCCTTAAAAACCTAGAACATGGGGCCCCTGTGGACTTGGGGTCTGACTGAGAGGGATGGGGGGGGCTGTAAGGTCTACAATAACACTCCATTTGTTTTCTTTGCAAAAGAAGTCTCCCCCCCCCCCAAATGAACACACTCCTGGGAAGGGTAGCAAATTCATCTCGGGGGATTCATTCAGTCCATATTTCAACAGCTGAGGGACAAGAGTATGCACTGGGTTCCTATCCATAAGAGTGAAACAACACACTTCCCCTTAGAGGTTGTTCCAAGAGACAATCGCTCTCCATCGCTGGCGTCCTGGGGAAAGAGAAGAAGGAAAGGGAGTGGAACAGCATAGAGCCTCTCTTTCAATGTCAGATCAACAAGAGAGTCTGCCCACACTCAGGCCTGCTTGGGAAACTCACAAGTGAGAACCCTTTCTTGGGTCAAAGTCAGGTTCCCTCTATATTGCAAAATGGCACCTTCCCCTCTCTGGTTTACGTGAATTTTCTTTGGGGTCACAAAGCCAGAAGCAGTAAGTCTCATTAGTATGTTTATACTTTGGGGTCCCCAAACCAAAGCTTTAGGAATGGGCCCCTTATCCTTTTTTAAAAGCAAAATAAGCAAGCCCTGGTGTCCCCACCATCCCCACGCCGCAAACAAAGGTCATGCTCACAAGCACTTTTGCCATACAGAGCATTCACCCCGCAACAAGTGAGTCGCCCAACCAGGCAGTGTGGCCACCTATAATTCAGAGTTCAGCTTAATAGGATTCTGTGTGCAAGGGTAGAGCCAGCGGTTGGGGTGGGGGCAATGAGGTGGGTGACACAGGGCCCCCAGAGACCTACAAAAGATGGACAACACAGCAGGGCCTCTGCAGACCAGGCTGGCCAAGACGCAGCCTATCACAAGTTGAGTTGATTTCTTCAGTTTAGGGGCCTAGAAGCCAATTTAAAGAGTAATTTGAGCAGTAGGACCTTTTTTTCCCAAAACATCACCTTCAGTCATCTTGGGGGTGACACTATTCTGTAACCCTTTCAATGACTTACTATGCTCCCAGGTGAAATGATCCAGAGACCCCCAAGGGCCTTGCTACTCAAAGTGTGGTCCGTGGACCAGCAGCAGCAGCATCTCCCGGAGCTGGTTAGAAATGCAGAGTCTAAGGCCCCGTCCCAGTCCTAGAGAGTCACAATTTACATTTCAACCAAACTCCCAGGTGACTTGTATGCACGTCAGAGCTTGAAACGCACTGGTGTTCTTGGGCTGTCCATGTGCCAGCTGGGCCCTGAGCCTCAGCGGAGCTGCAACACCTACTCTCCAGTTCATTGGACTCATCCAGGACAGCTGACAGGGAGGTGAGGATGGACAACCACCACACCAAGGAATTGAGAGAGTCTACAACTGCAAGCAAGAGAGTCCCATCCATCTGCCATATGGGATCGAAGTCCCCTGTCAATTAGAGGTGGAGTGGGCATCACCATCCCAGAATCCTCAGGATTGGGGAATAAAATATGGACTAGAGTAGACTTACTGATATTCTACTATAGACCTACTGTGATTCTAGCAATGGAAGAAATTTTACCACTGATGTGGAGACAGTGGCCACTGGAGGTGCTGAAGTCAGGGAGAGGGAAAAAGAGGTGTAGTATGAGGGCATTTTCAGGACTTGGAATTGACCTGGATGACTGCGGTAACAGATACAGGCCATTATATATCCTGCCATAGCCTATAGAATTGAGTGGGAGAGAGTGTAAAGTACAATGTAAACTACAATCCATGCTTAGTGGCAATGCTCCAAAATGTGTTCATCAATTGCAATGAATGTACCACACTAATGAAAGAAGTTGTCATGGTGGGAAAAGTGGGAGGTGTGGGGAGTAGGGCATATGTGAATCCCTTATATTTCTTTATGTAACATTTTATGTCATCTAAGTATCTTTTAAAAATAAATTTAAAAAATATATTAAAAAAAAAAAAGCACTGGTCTAGAGGGCACGAATAGGAAGATGAAGAGTGGATACTGTCCAAGTTGAAACGGTTCCCCAGGCTTTTGTGCCTGCTTCTCATGCTTCTGGCTCTGGGAAAACATCCGGTCAGCTCCCCTCTACAGACACACTTCTTAATTTTGAACATCTATTTAGATTCAAATTGCAGGCCAAGTCTCAAAGGCCCCAGGAATGCTGACTTGGACAAGACCTGCAAATGAAATGGAAATATGGCAGGGTGGGGGGTGAACTAACACAAAGCCCATTGGTGGCCTCTGCCACTGTCACCTGCTCTCACCAATAACCATCATTTATTCAAATCTTGGGATTTCCTGTCTATAACAGACTCAGGAGTCTTAATTATGTACCCCTCTGAATTATTTGTACCACTTTCCAGTTGCATGAATCTGGACACGTCTGTTGCCTGTTTCATCATCCACAAAATGGGGTGTAGTGGGTTGAATAGAATCCCCCCCTAAATTCATGTCCACTTGGAACCTCAGAATGTGACCTTATTTGTAAATAGTATCTTTGCAAATGAAATTAGTTAAGGATCTCAAGCTGAAGTCATCCTAGATTTAGGGTGGACCCTAAATCCAACAGCTGGTGGCATTGTAAGAAGAGAAAACAGAGGCACACAACAGAGAAGAAGAACATGGGAAGACAAGGGTAGGGATCGGGGTGTTGCTGCCATATGCCAAGGAATATCAAGGAACACCTGGGGCCACCAGAAGCTGGAGAAGGCAAGGGAAGAGTCTCCCCTAGAGCCTTCAGAGACATTGTGGTCCTGCCAACACCTTGATTTCAGACTTCCAGTCTCCAGAACTGTGGGAGAATAAATTTCTGCTGTTTTGGGAGCGGATGTGGCTCAAGCAGTTGGGTGCCCGCCTCCCATATGGGAGGTCCCGGGTTCGGTTCCTGGTGCCTCCTAAAGAAGACAAACAACGAGCAGACAGTGAGCAAAAACAAAAACAAACAAACAAAAAAAAAAAAACAGGCAGACAACGAGCAGACAATGAGCAAAAACAAACTAGCAAACAAAGAGCAAACAGACAAGGGAGCCAACTCAGGGGAGATGATTAAAAATTTTTTTTCTGCTGTTTTTTTTTTTTTTTTTTTTTAAGATTTTATTTATTTATTCATTTATCCGCCCCCCTGCTGCCTATGCTCGCCGGGCCAGCCAACCACGCCATGCGGGCGGGCCCTGCCCTCACCAGGAGTCCCCGGGAACCGAACCCGGAGCCTCCCACACGGCAAACGGGAGCCCCACTGATTGAGCCACAGCCGCTTCCCTTTTCTGCTGTTTTAAGTCATCCAAGTTGTGGTACTTTGTAACAAGAGTCTTAGGAAACTAAGAGATGGGGATGATATGAACATTCAGCTCATAGGGTGGGCAGGAGGACGAAATGAAATACTGAAACACCGCATATGAAACACTTAGCATGTGCATTGAACAGAATGTCCAGGAAACAGAACACCCATGCAAAAGATTTGCTAGGTTAGGGATGGAAGGAGGTTTCAGGGGAGGCAGTGGATGCTAAGTAATGAAAGCAAGGGCTCTAGAGTCAGACCACCTGGATTAAGTCCTGGCTCAGTTGCTTGAAAAGCTGAGTGATTTTGGGCAGGTGACTTCACCTGTCAGATGCAATGGCATCCTCTGCAATATCGGAACCATACAGTCTAATCTGCAGGCTATAGTGAGGATTAGATATTTAAAAATCAGGAAACAGAAAAATACTCTAAGCCCAGAACCCTTAAAGAACAGGACTGACAAAGGGGACCCCTGCTGCTAATCATTAGCAGAAATGTCACACATGTAGTATAGAAGGAAAATATACAGAAAAATGCCTGCAACACATGACAGTTATATGAAGTTAACAAGAAAAGTTTTCTTACAGAATAATAAGAGAACACCAATCAAAAAATGGGCAAGACATGAACAGGTATTTAAAAGATGATACAAGGGGGACAGATGTGACTCAAATGGTTGGGTGTCCGTCTCCCATATGGAGGGACCCAGGTTCGATCCCCGGGACCTCCCGGTAAAAAAAAAAAAAAAAATAATAATAAGATGATACATAGAGAGCCAATAAACATATGAAAATTATTAAGCCCCACTAGTGATCAAAGAAATCCAAATGAAAATGATACATTATTTACTAATAAATAGGAAAAGTCTTTTAAAAAAGTAACAATGTCAGTGAAGTCCTGGGAAATCAGCACCCTCACACAGGTTTTCTAGAGGTTAACTTCCCAAAATGCACACACCCACAGGATTTCTGTTTCTAGGAATTTATCATGAATTTATCATAAGGAAGTATTTAAGGATGTGTGCAATGATTAAACTACAAAAATGGTCAAAGAATGGTTCATAACTGTAAACAAAAACTCTGTAAATAGTTTAAATATCCAGCAATATCACTCTTTAAATAAATGATGGTACACCTGTTAAAGGAATACTATAAAATAAGTATTCCATTTAAAATAAGGAGACATTATTAATATGGAAAGCTATTCATATTTTTAGTGGAAAAAGCAGGTTATAAAATTATATATATCTATGGTCAACCAATTTCTGGCAAAGATGCCAAAGCATTCCAATGGAGAAAGGATAGTCTACAAATGATAGTCTACAAATTCTACAATGGGACAATGAATATTCATAATGCAGAAAATGAACCTAGATCCTTACCTCACACCATACACAAAAGTTAACTTAAAAGGGATCACAGACCTAAATGTGAGAACTGAAACTAAAAAATCCCATAAGAAAATGGAGGAGAAAATCATCGTGACTTTAGGTTAGGTAAAGATTTCTTAAATATGACACCAAATACATGATCCATTCGAGGAAAAGCTAGTAGAGTGGACTGCATCAAAATTATAAACTTTTGCTCTCCAAAAACACTCCTAAGAAAATGAAAAGACAAGCCACAGACTGGGAGAAAATATTTGCGAATTATATATCTGTAAAGGAGTTTTTCTTTCTAGATTAATTAAAGGACTCTTTCAACAATTCCATTCAAAAATGGCCAGAAACATCTTACTAAAAGTTCCAGAGAACTGTTAAAGGACTGCAGTAAAGGTCAAGCACCAAATCAAGAAAAAGGCCACTCAAAAGTGGCAGGATCTCGTGGTGCCCTGGCTGGCCCCCCCACTAGCTGCTTGGTTCGGAGCTGGCCCACGCTGCTAGTGCGGATCCCTGGTCCTGGTTCCGGAGGGAGCAGAGTAACCTCATGCACATACTCAGCACATGTATGTCTGGCCCAGTCTGTCTGGCAGTGGCCTGAGGGACTCACTGTCCCAGAACTTGCGCTGCATGTAGAAGGCGGTTCACAGAGCTCTCCTATCGAGTGTTGTGGGAGAGCAGGCGAGTGGATGCCTGGGCCAAGGGATTGCTGGCTGAAAGGCACACAGTGTGGAGCCCGGGTCTGGGAGGAAACTGTCTCCTAGGGAAGAAGGGGCATTCAGAGACACATAAACAGGGGAATTCCTAAGGCCGGCTGTGCATGTCCAAGAGAAGATGCGTGTGCAGAAAGGACTGGGGAGGCACCCATGCTTTGGCCTGGAACATACCAATATACACACTGTGGGAGTGCCAGAAGGAGAAGAAAGTGAGAAAAGGGCAGAGAGACTATTCAAAGAAATGATGGCTGGAAACTTCTCAAATGTAACAAAAGACATGAATATACACAATCAAGACACCTGGTGAATTCCAAACAGGATAAACCCAAATAGACCTGCATCACACCATGTTATACTCAGATTGTCGAAGGCCAAAAATAAAGAGCATTCTGAAAGACACAAGAGAGAAGCAATATGTCACATTCAAGAAAGCCTCAGTAAGTGCCAATTTCTCATCAGAAATCATGGAGGCAGGAAAGCAGTGGGAAGACATATCTAAACGGCTGAAAGCAAAAAACTGCCAATCAAGAATTCTATATCTGGCGAAACTATCTTTCAAAAAATGAAGGAGGGATTAAGACATTCCCAAATAAGGCTGAGGGACTTTGTCACCACTAGACCAGCCTTACAAGAAACGCTAAAAGGGAGTTCTACAGGCTTAAAGGGAAGGACACTAGACAATTGGCTGAAGCCACATTAAGAAATAAAGATCTCCAGTAAAAATAATGATAATTCATAAATATAAAATACTCTTGTATTTTTTATTTGTAACTCCATTTTCTAGTTTCCTACAGGATCGAAAAGGCAAATGTATAAAATGTAATGACAAATCAACAGTTTGGGACCTGTAACATATAATCATGTAATTTGTGATAAGAACCACATTAAGGTGGGGGAACAGAGGAATATGGGGACTTAGTTTGTGTGTGCTACTGAAGTTAAGTTGGTACAAAGCAAACACGATTGTTATAGATTTAGGGCCATAGCTTACCCCTGTTCTAAAGCAGAGAGCAAGCACTGGTTCCTTCTGATGGCCAAGGCCTGGTATAGTACCTGACACAGAGGGGACATTCAGGGCATTTTTCTGAATGAGTCAGTGGGAAGGGTCAACCCTTTGAATGTCACCTGCCTGGGAAAACATGCACCTGGTGTAATGGGGTTCACCTCTCGGCACGCCAACTCTCCACAGCTGCACCTCCAAGCATTTATCCTTATATCCCATGAGGGAAATCTTCACCATGGCTAATAAAGCCCGACTTACTCTGGCCCCTGCCTAACTGTCCAGCCTCATCTAGTCATCATGCATCACACTCGAGCCACACCAGCCTTCTCTCAGATTCCTCAAACACGCCAAGCTTGCTTCCACCTCAGGGCCTTTGCACTTGCCGTTCCCTCTGCCAGGAATACTCAGCCCCCAGCTCTTCACCTGGCCGACACCATCTCATCCTTCAAGTTTCAGTTTGAAATACTACCACCTCAAGGAGACCTTCCTGCCACCCTCGGAAAAGCAGCCCCCTTCCTATAAGGCACTCCCTTTTACACACGTTATTTTATTTTTCCTCATAATTATTACCAAAATTTGAACCTATCTTACTTGTTTTGGTACTTTCTGTCTTCTTCTCATCTGTACCCCAGCCAGAAGAATTTAAGCTCTGGGAAAGAGGAATAGTGGTTGTCTTAAAAATACCTCCAGAGGCAAGCAGATGTGGCTCAAGAAATTGGGCTCCCGTCTACCATATGGGAGGTCCTGAGTTCATTTCCCAGGGCCTCCTGGTGAAGGCGAGCTGGCCCGTGAGGAAAGCTGGCACAAACACACACATACACAGAAAACCTCCAGAAATTCTTTGACACTCCTCCCTTCAAAAGTAGAACCTGATCCTTCCCCCTTGCCTTGAGAATTTGCAACTCAACCGGAGTGAATAAAATATGGCAGAAGTGATGCCGTGTGACTCCTGAGGCTAGGTCATAGAAAGAATAGTTTCTGCTTGGCTCCCTGCCTCCCAGATCACTCAGTCACGGGGAAGCTGGCTGCCATGTTGTGAGGACACCCAAGCAGCCCTGTGGAGAGGAACCAACTTGCCAGCTACATGAATGAGCACCTCGGAGCTGATCCTTCAGATGCTTTCAGCACCCCGAACTTTTGATTCTTCCACCCAAGGGCATAGATATTGTGGAGCAGAAACAAACTATCACCACTGAAACCTGTTTGAATTCCTGACCCACAAAAATCATGAGATACTCAATGATTATTGTTGTTTTTAAGCCAGTAAGTTTGGGGATCATTCATTACATAACAATAGATAACTAATACATGAACCTTGTCTTTCTTGTTTTCTGCCCCATCCTCAGCACCCAGAAACTGCCTAGCACGTAACAGTTGCTGAATTAGTAGTTGTCATGAAAGAGAACTTGAACTACACCCAAGAAGCTTGGTTAGGCATTTTTGAAGTTTGAAAGGAAGGAAACATAAAAGAAAAGAAGAAAGGGAGAGAATTCTGTTCACTATGACACCCTGGGATTTCTCTCCTAGACTTCTTTCAGATTATTTCCCCCAGAAGAAAAGAAGGCAGGTGAACCTGAACCCCAGGACAAGGTAAGCCAAACTCACTGATCTGTACCACGCAGCTGGATCCCAATTCTGGCCCCACTATGTGGCTCCCAGCACACTTGAACTTCTTGCCATCTGACAGTTGCGACTGGTTCAGCATTTCTATGCCCAGGTTTGATTTCCCCACGATCACACCTCCTGGCTCTTCTGTCCACAGGAGGTTGGGGTCTGGGTATCCCCCGTCCCAGTGACAGGTAAGCTGCAGCATGGACAATCCAGGTGCCGTCTCTGCCCAGCACTGAGGGGCTGATGGAGGGGGAGCTGTAAAATAGCAGAGTAGAACATGGGCTTACTCTCAGGCTCTAAGATTAGCCACAGGCCAGCTCCAAGTCCTAGAGAACCAGGGTAATGGAGAGACTTCAACCCTGGTGAGCTGATGTCTTGAAACAGCTCCAAGAACAAATTAGTACTAATATGGCAGGTGTATGCTTAGTTTTATAAGAAACTGCCAAACTGTTTTCCAAAGTGGTTGTACCATTTTACATTCCCACTGGCCATGTATGAGTTTCATTTCCTTCACACCTTCCCCAGCACTTGGAATGGTCAGTTTTTCTGCATAAATTAGTAACTGTCCTGTAACTTTATTTTTTTCTTTTCTTCTCAAAAGAAATCTTGCTCCTCTTTTCTGAGGCTGATCACACACACACACACCCGCAAATCTCCAAACTAATACTCCCGATTTCCTCCTGCTTTTCCTACATTCACTCCTCTGGACATTCTGCTGTCCTCTCCAGGGATGCCTTTTCTTTAAGATGCACTGGGACTGCACCTCTCTTAGAAAAATAAAATCTTTTTCTGGCGTGTGCTCCTTCTCTCCTCTCATACTCCTTTCTCCCCCTCTTAAAAGCATCACTACAGCATTCACCATCATTAGTCATCAGGGAAATACAAACTAAATCCATAGCCATTAGATTGGATAAAATACAAAAGCTTGACCATACCAAGTGTTGGCAAGGATGTGGAGGATCTAGAACTCATACGCTGCTAGTGGGAACACAGGATGGTACAGCCACTTTGGAAAATGGTTTGGCAGTTTCTTATAAAGCCAAACATACACCTACCATAGGACCCAGCAATCACATGCCTGGCAAAATTAAAGTATATGTTCACACAAACACCTGCACACTAATATTTACAGGAGCTTTATTCAAATCCTCAAAAACTAGAAATCACCCACACGTCCTTCAACTGGTGAATGAGTAAACAAGCTGTGGTCCACCCACCCATGGAATAGCATTCAGCAAGGAAAAGGAAAGAACTATTGATTCAGTAACATCGATGATTCTCAAATGCATCACACCTAAATTAAAGTAACCTACAAAAGGCTATCTTCTGTATGTTTCCATTTACATGACATTCTGAAGCAGGGTAAGGATTTAAAAGGTTTCAAAAAAATGCATGCTCCTGGGCCCTTGTCTTCAGGGATTGATTCAGTAGAGCTGGAGTGCAGCCCAGGACTCTGCAGTTTTTAACCAACACCTTAGGTTAGGGGACAAAGAAAGTTCGTCCAGAGGGCCACATGTGGCCCTATATAAGCCCAAGAGTTTTGAGAGGAGGGCCATGGAAACATGGGGAAAATTTTAAATAAAATGGCCAGTCTTTTTGCTCTATAAGAATTAGAGCACAAATGGAATGAGCCTAAAAGATACTCAATCTCAGCCAAAGTCCAGGTTTTCATGAATTATGACAATAGTAAGTCCTCCTCTCCTGGATGGTTAACCACTGAGGACCTCTGCCTCATTGTCTTTGCATTTCTCACCAGCCACATGAGGCTATTTAAATTTAAATTTTTAAATTAAATTATAACTTCAGGTCCTCAGTCATACTGCCTATATTTCAAGTGCTCAGCAACCACAAGTGGCTAGTGGCTGCTGCAGTAGACAATACAGAAGAGAACATCTCCATCATCACAAAAAAGTCTACTGGACTGATCTGGTCCCTGGAAATGAACCTGCCTCTGGCAGGGGTTTTTTGGGGGACTAGGAGTTACAGGTGGGAGGGAGGCTTATTTACCACTCTACAATGTATACTCCTCCATACTTTTGATTTTATTTTTTTTAACCATGTGTGTTACTTAAAAAAATAAAATAGAAACTTAACAGGTCACAAACCTATAAATTCAATATAACCATATATACGACAATAACCATATGTAAATTAACATAAATTACATATGCTTATGTATATGTATCATGTATTTTATACATTCTATATGAGACACATAAATAAAAATAAATTTGGATCTTACATGGATAGGTGGCTATGTGGCATCTAGAGGAAAAAAATGATCGGAAATATACCAAAAGGATGGTTAGATTAAAAGTGATTATTTTCTCCTTCATACTCACGTGTATTTTCTCCAGCAAGCATATATGACTTTAGATACAATAAATGTCATTTATAATAGAGAACACAGAGACCTATAAAGGCTCTGAATAAAGTATAAATTAAGTAATGTGTCATTATCCTACTGACTAATTTGTTGTTCTGATGCCCCCTTCCATTAGCACAGACTGTGAGTACCCTGCATTTCTACAGTGGTTTTCCCCCAGGATATTTGTATCTAGGAGTGGCTGGCAGTTATTTTCCCACCCCCAAATCAGAGGACTGGTATCCGCGGCAGCTGCACAGATTAGGGACAGCCTGGTGGGCAAGGATGTCCAGGTGAATTTCCCTCTGTGGCTCCCAGGGACTTTCCTGTACCCCCAGTCAGCAGCAAGCTTCCAGAGAGGTGATTCCTCCTCTGTGGGCTGAGGGAGCCACACAAACATGTTCAGACCTGGCAGCCAGCCTGCCTTGACGGGCCAAAGGAAGAGGCGCAAGCAGCAGGTCATAAAGGGTTAAGGTGCAGAAGCGGGGGCAAGCGCTGCTTACGCACAGTAGACCAGGAGCTCGGTGGTCACCTCCCGCCGTCTCCTGCTCAGCTTGTTCGTGGCCAAACAGGTATAGTTGCCCTGGAGGTGGCGTGACATCGGTAACAGCGTGAAGCGGCTGACCCTCAGGTTTTCTCCAAAGGGCTCAGTTCTGGAATCTGGCGCCCGGAACCACCATTGGACCGTGGACGGAGGCCAGGAGACGCTGCTGCAGTTAAAGCTCACCTGGGAGCCCTTGGCTACATAGAGGGTGCCATTGGGGAGCGAGCCGGCGGCTGAGATGTTGACCTCCACCTGGAAGGGGCCACCTGGGGATGACGGGGGACAAGGGAAAGGAGTTAATGGCGGAAGAATTGGTCTGAGGACTCAAACAGGTGCACGCCCATGTTCACAGTGGCACTCTGCATAATCACCAGAAGGTAGACACAACCGTGTCCATCAACCGATGAGTGGATCGACAAAATGTAATACAGACGTGCATCAAGTATTATCCAGCCACAAAAAAGAATGAAGTTCTGAGGCATGAGACAACGTGGACAAACGTTGGGAAAATTATGCTGAGTGAAATAAGCCAGACACAAAGGACAAATATTGTATGATTCCACTTATATGAAATATCTAGTATAGGTAAATTCATAGAGATGGAAAACAGATGACAGGTTACCAGTGGCTAGAAAGAGGGTGGGTGGGGGTGGTAAGCAGCTGTGGCTTAATGGGTACAGAGTTTGTTTGGGGTGATGAAAAAGTTTTGGAAATAGATAGTGGTGATGATTGCGTGACACCGCCACTGAACTGGACACTTTAAAATGGTTAAAATGGCAAATTTTATGTTATATATATGTTAGCCCAATAATATTTTTTAAAAATTAATTTGAGCAACTTACTAGCTCTAATGACATATAAATGATCAGGGGTGCCCAGTAAAGATGACAAAGGTATCCACTGAAGACCTATTTAGAAATAAATTGCTACTTTTGAAAAACAGAGAGTGGAAAGGATATCTGTGCAGAAAGGAGTTGACACAGCAAGCCTGAGGCTGCCCTCCTTGGAAAGGCCTGCTCAAGGTGGGCCCTTGGCTGGTGTCCGGGAACTTGGATTTTGGGAGGGCTCCACCATTCCCAGAACTGGTAAGAGTGGTCCCGAACTGTTTGTGCAAACAACGTGGTTTATGCTCAACACCTGCTTTCCTGCTGGGAGATGGAGTTTTGGTACGGCGGTGCAAGGCAGAGGGCGCCTTCATGAGTACCCCCATAGAAACCCTGGGCACTGGGACTCTAAGGAGCTCCCCTGACATTCTGCCCATGCTGTCATGACTTGCTGACGGAGGACTTAAGTGAGTCCTGTGTGATTCCACTGCCTGGTTTCCTCTGGACTTGGCCCTATGCAGCTTTTCCTTTTGCTGAATTTGTTGGGTATCTTTTCACCTTAATAAATCACGTCACCTGCTGAGTCCTAGCAGTCCTCCTGGTGAAGCACAGGACCCAGGAATGGTCTTGGGGACTTCCTAACACAATATCAGACTGAAAGACAAGGAATATCGGTTCCAGGCCCAACTTTGGATTTCACTTATTAGCTCTATGACCCTGGGCAAATTACTTAACCTCTCTGAGTCTCCATTTCCTCATCTGTAAAATGGGGGTGATGACAGTACCCAATTCATGGAGTTGTTTTGAAAATTAAATGAATTAATACAATCGAGCACCCAGAACAGTGCCTGGCATGGTGGAAGCACTTGAGAAATGCTAGTTCTTCTCTTGGTTCCCTTTATATTTCTGAGCTTTTCTCCTATCCCCAGAAATGCCCTCCCACTGTTGGTTTCCAGTGCAGCTAAGATGCCACATACTCTTTGATGAAAAGAATACAGCTAACACCTGTTTATACTTGAGGACTTGCGTCTATTACCTCCCCCGGAGACTTCCTCTTTAAAAAGAAGGATCCAGGAAGGGCAATGTTTAGCCCAGGAGTTCTTAACCTTTTTTGTTCCACGGACCCCTCTGCCAGTCAGGTGAAAACCACAGACCCCTTACTAAGTCCACACTATACAGTGTATTATTTAATAAATATCTCACACCTTCTCCAACACGTCCCCACAAGAATAATGTTTTTTTGAATTCTAATTCAAGCTCACAGACTTCTTGTTAAGGACCCCTGGTTTAGCCCAAAGGAATGAATGCATGACTATAGAATTTTGAGCAGAAACAGGCCAGTGGAAAAAATTATCTGGGGGAAGAAAAGGCTTTCCCAGAAGCCCTCGATTCACAGCCTCTATTTCACCTACGTCCGAGGCCACTTATAACTATAGAACTGTGAGTTTCTGGGGACAATATGTTTGTCAGGTTGGGGCTGGCTCCAGCAGTGATCTGCTGGAATCATATCACTTCTCACATAGGGTGGGAGAGAAAAGGAGGTCTGGGGGAAAAAATTATCCTGTGGCTTGGCAGGTGCTCAAATGTCACATTCACAGTGGCTGGCTAGCTGGTTAGGTATGTGGCATGGCAGGTCCTGGGGTGTGCCCACAGAAGGCAGGCTTCCAGGTAAGCACAGGGTACTGCTGCGGTACTGGCAGCCAACGTCCCGGCAGCAAAGGCGGCATGTTTACATCAGCCAGGCCGGGGCTCTGCTACAAAATCATGGTTTGGAAGACCGCAGGGGCCTACCATGGACGGTAAAAACCAGTAGGAGGGTCTCCTGTCCAGCACAATTCTCACCAAGAAATGGGGTTCATCAAAGTTGTTGAAAGGGAAGCAGGTGGGGGGAAAAAATCAAATCAGAGACCCTGCTGATTTGTCAAGGGTTCCAAGGTCACCTATCAAAACCCTTGGGTTCAGTCCACTTTCCTTTATTAAAGCTCACACCATCTTCTTGACTTCCTGGGGTTGGTGGCCTACTGTGACTTACTACAAAGGAGGATGTATGGTTTCCTTCCCCTCCACCTCTGTTTCCACCCACTAGATATTCCTCAACAGAAACCACAAGTTCTTTGTGCTTGCAGGATGTTGCTAGCAATCTCTCTGAGAGACAGACTGAGAGAGGAGGAAACAAAAATAAAACAACAACTAAATACAAACAAAGGAGATTACAAAGTTCAGCAACTTATGGAGGCCTTGGTTGCTGTCAATTTCAATTCTCAACTCTTTCTGACATGGATGCCTTAGCCCAATGGTTATGAGCTCGAAATGTGAAGTCAGACAAACTGGGTGCAAGTCCTGCTGCCAGCTACAGTTGGACAACTTGTCCCTTGCTCCAATTCTCATTTTCCTGTCTGTCCTCTAAAACAAGAAGCCTAGTAATAACTCACATTGCCAATTGTCAGAAGATTCCACAAGATCGTATAAGCAGAGCATTTAAGCTCAGTGTCTGACATGTGGTCAACTTTGGTAAATGTCTGATATTATTACCAGTAGAATATTTGCAGATTGATTGTAGAAAAGGTGTCAGCAAACCGGCTCACTATCTGTTTCTAGGCGGCCCGTGAGTTAAGAATGATTTTTACAGATGAAAATTTGCAGGACAGTCGATGATAGGGAAGAGTAACTTTGAACCCAAATTAAGTAAAATGTTACCCCCACACACACACAAAAAGGAGGAATTCCACTCTTCACATTAGTAGAATATTATTACAAAAAATTTATTCAATTATTATTATATTTTGAATTTCATCAATAAAAACTTATGGAGATTCCTTTTCTCTCTTGTTACTAAGTACCTACATAATATTCTCAATTTTGCCTCTTGGTCCATATAAAGCCTAAAATATTTACTACCTGGCCCTTTACAGAAAAAGTTTGCCAACCCCTGTCCTGATTACTCTTACTGTCCCTACCTTCCTACATTCTGCTGTCATTCTTGAGGTCAAAACCCTCTTCTCTCCTTCCCCACCATGGCTCTTTCCTAGGACTACAGGTTCGCTAGTTAGGGTTCTCAAAGACTTCATTTACATCTTGGGGACCCACAAAATGGGAGAATCTGGGTTCCACACCAACAGGAAAAGTTATCTCCAAGCACTTAGTCTTCATAGTAGCATTTTTATTTGAAAAATGACCTAAGAATGTATTGCACAGTTTCTGCAAATCAGTGGACATCCTATAGTTCTACAGTGGAACAGGATCCTCAGTTAAAAGATGGACACTGTCTACATGCCACTTTGAGAGGCTGAACACAGAGGCAGTGACGATGGTCCTGGTGCCTCCCCATCTCCGCAGGGACTGCCGGTCCCTTCCAGAAAGCCAACACCCAGCGGTCTTCAGCCTCTTAGAAGCACCCCTCCCTGCCTCAGACGAGCTTGGCAAGGCCAAAAGGAATCAATCCTTGGGCAAGAATCACCCCCTCTTCTGCCAGAGGCCAGCAGTCTTTCTTCAGTGAGCCAGCATTCCTTTACTGGGGACCTTACATAGTTAGTGATAAGGCAAAGTTTCACCCCACCAGCAGAGATAAAGTTTCTGCTAATGGGTACAAACGGGATGGGCCTGATTAGTCAGGAGACACAGAACTTTCCCAAGACTCCCTTTCCTGGAAGCCAGGGGCTAGACAGGAGTACCCCCATCCATCAAGCCCCATCCGACTCCCAAGGGGCTCTTGCAAGTTGGTACAAACCAGCTACCTCATTGCCCACATGCCCACCAGTTCCCACGCTCCCTAAACACTTGCGTGGCCGGAGCAAAACAGACATGGAGAGTCTGATACCACATCCCACAAAATCTGCCTGGGGACTTCCATCGGCTCATCAGTCAGCTCCCAAATGCCTAAGAGACAGTATCCTGAACGAAGCACAGCATCTGGAATGTGTTAAGATCCGCAGCCTTTCTGCAGATACACATACAGGAGTTCTAACCTCGCACCCACCACAATTAGGAGGCAGGAGAGGATGAGTAAATCAATGACATAAATAGCTCAGCAGCCCTACTCTGCTCTGAGCTAGGGGACTTCTGTACTCCCTGGAGCAGCAGTCCCAATCCCGACTGTAAAATTCTTCAACCGCACCATTAAATTAACAAGTAACAGGATGGACTCTTCCGTCATGAGATGATTGATGGAATCCCAAAGTGATGCCCATGCCAGGCAGGCAAAATCCCTCCAGATCTATAGGAAACCTGACTTTCTAGAAGGCAGAGGCAGGATCCAGATGGTAAGGAGGGACCCGCCTCCCAGTCATCATAAAGCCAGCTTTGTGTTTCCACACAATCTCTGTCTCATTCACACATTCATTCAGAGTCACTTGAAGATAAAAACTTACCACATCTCAGAATTTTTTCCCCTAGCTTCCAAGGACATGTTAGAATGTTTTCAAACTTTTATCCTTAGGAGAAAGAGGAAATGTGACCATGTTATCAAGCAAGTGACTGAAAAGATGGGCAAGGCAAAGTTCTGGGCACACAAAGTCCCTCACTCACAAGCAAGTCCTGTTCGAAAAACCCAGAGGTAAAGAACTGCTGGGAACTCGAGATGCACGGGAACCCTGTGCCCAGCTCCACCAGCTGATGCAGTGAACGTGATCCAAGTGTGAACGATGTGTGCCGGGATCTGGCGTACTGAAAGCCGTGCATGTAATCATCCCATCAATGTATGGCAAGCCTGGGACTGGGCGCTGCCTTTACTCTATTCACAGACGGTATGTCTAAGGTTTAAAGGAGCCCCAGGGCCTTCCCCAAGGTCACAAACCCAGACAGCTGATATGAGGTGTAAGCTCTCAGTCACTCGGCAGTCCCACTGCTGTCCCCAAAACAGCAGTCAAATCAAACCAAGTCCATATTCCCAAATCTTCTATGGGAAAACAAGGGCCAAGTTCCAATCTGAGCTGCCAATCCCTCCCCGCTGGTCACTGTCTGCTATTTTCCCCAGGGTCCCTCTGGAATGGGAGCAAGGAGTGGGATCCCAGAGGAGCCCTCTTCAGCCTCCAGATCCAAGCATTTCTCCTGCGTGTGAAACCAGAGGGTGCGTGTCCTATGTCCACAAACAAATCCTATACCAGTTAAGGACCCCCGACATTGCCAGACAGAAAGGCGTCCCTGGAAAGACCCCACCCCAGTAACTCAGACGTGCACGGGGCTTCCCCTCAGGAAGTGCAAAATGCCATTTGAGTTCAGTGATCTTTTTGAAAGTTCAGGTTCACTTTCATCGTAACAATGCCTTGCATTTATCTCACTACAGAGCAATAATGAAAACTACTCCTTCCTCCGATAAACTTAGCCAATGATTAATAAGTCAGGGTCAGATCAAGGCATCGTAAACTGGAGAAAGCGTTGATTGAAGAAAAAAACACCAAAAGTTGCAATTCCACCCCGCTCCTCTGTGGAGAATGTGGAAGCTAATTCTTGTCGAGACTGACGCGAAGGATTATTAATCACTGTTCAGCAGCTGGGGTGAGCGAGACCCTGCGAGGACTTGCCCTGAACTCACAGTGGCAGCCACGCAGAGCTGGGTCAAGATGGAGGACATTTTTGAAAATACTCACATTCACGCCTGTCCATTTAGCAACTCGTCTGAGGCATCCCCAGATGCGGAAACAGCCTGCTCGTGGGTTCCATAAGCCCTGAGAGTTGATAGAAACCTTAAGACACCATCCAGAAATCTAGAAGTGTCCTCAAGGCCTCTCTTTCCTTCACCCCCACATCCAGGCCATCAGCAAGTCCTGCTGGTCTACCTCCAAAATACTGTTTGAATCTGTGCATACCTTTCCCCAAGGCCACTGCTACCACCTCGATTCCGGCCGCCAATGCCTCTCACCTCCAACTGGCTTCTCTGCTTTTCTGTTATCTGCCCCCACTCTGGAGATCACACACAAACAACCTCCATACGGACTCAGACAATGCCGTACTCCTGATCCAAGATCCAGGAGTCTCTGCAGCACTTAGAATAAAATCCCAACTCCTCCGCAGTCCCGCCACGTGGTCTGGCCCCTGCCTCCCAGACCTCACACGCACGAGGCTCCCCTTGCACCCACCAGAGCAGCACGGTTGTCCCATTGTGCGCTGGCCTCTGGTTCTGCCTGGACCGCTCTTTCCCCATCTCCTTCCACACCTGGCTCCCACTAGGCATTCAGCTCAAGTGTCCCCACCTCCAAGAGCTCATCTCTGACCACGCGGAGAACCACGTTTCAATTTTCTGCATAGAACTTGTCACTCTAATATCGTCTCATGTGTTTACTTGTTTGTTGTCTCTCTTCCCCCACTAGAATGTCACCCCACGAGGGCAGGCACCTGGCCTGCCTTGTTCCCTCCTGTATCTCGGGGCCTAGAAGAGTGCTTGGCATGGAGCAGCCCTCAATCAGTATATGTTGACTTAGGGAATGAGCTAATTCTTCATCTTACAGATAAGGAAACTTGGGTCTGTTCACACAGGTGTTTCTACTAAATCACACACCCTACTGGATATAGGGCATGGCTGTCCCTCTAAACCAGGGTCAGCAAACCTCCTCTGTAAAGGGCCAGAGAGTAAATTTTTAAGCTCTGCAGGCCGTACAAACTCAGATGCAGCCACTCAACTCTGTCGTTACAGCATGAAAGCAGCCAAAGATAGTATGTAAGTGAACGAAGGCAGCTGTGTTCCAATAAAACTTTATTTATAGACACCGAAATGTGAATTCCTTATCATTTTCACGTTGCCCATATTATTCTTCTTTCGATTTTTCTTCCAACCGTTGAAAAATGTAAAAAAATATTCATAGCTAGTGGGCTGCACAAAAACAGGTGGCTGGCTGGACGTGGCTGATGGGCTAGCCCCAGCTCTAAATACGTGCATACCTATCAACAGATATGATAGGCACTACAGCATAAAAGTCCTATACTTTATGAGGAATGCAATGTGTTATCATCCCCATGGAACTGATCAGGAAAATGGAAGCTCAGAGGCATTAAGCTCCTTACTCAAGGGATACAGAAATAAGCAACAGCCCTAGGATTGAACTCAGGGAGTCTGATTCAATTATGTTATACTCTGACTTCACTGTATAAGAAAAGTGATATTAACAATGAGAAGGAGAGAAACCAGCAGCTAAAAATAACAGCTAGCCCAGATGCCAGAAGCCACTTGAAGCACTTTATACAGGGGGACGGATGTGGCTCAAATGGTTGGGCATCCATCTCCCATATGGAGGGACCTGGGTTCAATCCCTGGGACCTCCCGGTAAAAAAAAGCACTTTATACAAGAGTACTTGGTATTTCCATGAGCCAGAATTCTTCATAGGCCCGTTTTACAGGTAAGGAAATTGAGGTGCAAGGGGCCATCGGCTTGTAAGCAGCAGAGCCAGGAAGGACCCCCAGGCCAGCTGATCCCAAAGCCTATGTTCTTGACAATGCCCTCCTTCTGTCCCAGGTCTGAGCACCTTGCCAGCCCCAGTCCCCACCCACCCCACTTACTGGCCACCTGCAGCTGCACGTGGAACCACCGAGTCTCATTCAGGACCTCCAGGCACGTGTAGTTCCCCTCATCCTGCAGGCTCAGCCCCTCGACGTGCAGGGAGCTGGCGTCCACCAGCGAGAAGCGTGGTGTGGCTGGCGGCAGGCTGGAATCTGAGGACAGGAGGAAGAAGGGCTCTGAGTCGTTCCGGTACCAAGTCACCGGGCCCCTTGGTTCCGAGATGTTGCCACAGTGCAGAGTGATGTTCTCGTGGACTTCTCCCGTGATGATGGCCTCCAGGTCTGTACAAGGAAACATCAGGCTGTCACTACCTTTCTTGATCTCCAAATGCCTCCTTTGAACAAGATGTGTGTTTTTAAGATCTGACAACACACAGAAGCTCTACCCTGTTGGGATCATGGCGGGGCTGGGTTTCCAGGCAGAGGGAACACCTTGTCCAAAAGCCCAGAAGGAAGAGACCTGAATGCAGTGGGTCTCAAAAGCGCCATGGGGGAAGCAGCTGTGGCTCAAGCAATTGAGCTCCCATCTACCTAATCTGGAGGACCTGGGTTGGATCCCTGGGACCTCCTGGTAAAAAAAAAAAAAATAAAGCAAGTGCGATGCCTGGACCAGCAGCACTGCATCACCTGGGCCCTTCTTAGAAATGCAGATTCCCAAGTCCCAGCCCCGATGTACAAGAGAAGAAACTCTGAGGGGCAGGGGGAGGGGCAACAATCTGCCTTAACAATTTTCCGGGTAATTCTGACATAGGCTAAAGTTTGAGAACCACTGCTCCAGAGGACAACCATAAGCTGTCATGGGCATGTGTGACAGACTGAATTATGTCCCCCAACAAAGGCATGTTCTCAGTCTTACCCTGTGCTCCTGTGGTTGTGAACCCATTTGTTAAGCTGTGGCCCTACCGCAGCAGGATGGGCCTTAATTCATATTACTGGAGTCTTTCAAAAAGTAAAAAAAATTCAGATATCAGAGATGACAGATGCCAGAAGTGAGCAGGTACGGAGAGAGAGAGGTCACCGTGCGATGGCAGACAGAAGTTCAAGCCCAGGAGCCCAAGGGCTGCGGCGAGCCAGCACCGGAATGCTACAGACTTCGGGGGAAAAAGCACGGCCTTAGAAGCCTTGATTTTGGGCTGCGAGCCTCTGAAACAGTAAGGCAATAAATGCTCGCTGTTTAAGCCAACCCCTTGTGAGGGACGTCATAGCAGCATGAGACAGCATGTCAGACTCAGCCGAGAGGACTGTGCTATGCTGTGCCAGGACTGACAGGTAGAAGGGCAACCGATTGGTATAAGACTGTCCCCAGGTGAGAGGAAGCAAATACAGCCCATTTTGCTGAGAAGTATCACAATTCCCCAGCAACCTCTACCATCAAAGCCCACATACAGAGAGGCCACAGGAGCAGGAACATTACACAGCACCTGTTTTAGAAGTATTTTATTCATGCTGTCATGTTCAACACATGAGAAAAGTATGGTCCAAAGAATGAAAGTGGCTGGCCCAAGATCCTACAGTTAGGAGGTAGCAGGAGCGAGATTAGAACCTACACTGCCTGCTACCCTTACCCCCGCCAAAAGGTGCTCCTTCCACCACACCAGAAGTTTTCAAACTCTGTGAATATATTGGGGATTTGTGTACGATAGTATTTCATTTAAAAATAAACTGCCTTCAACACCTCGTACTGGGACATCTGGATATTCACGAGTAAAGGAATGAAGCTGGACCCCTCCCTTACACCATATACAAAAACTGACCCAAAATGGCCCCTAGATCTAAATGTAAGAGCTAAAACTTTCTTCTTAGAAGAAAATAAGGAAATAAATCTTTGTGAACTTGGCATAGGCAGCAGTTTCTTAGATATGATACCAAAAGCACAGGTGACAAAAGAAAAACTAGATAAAGTAGAATTTGTCAAAATTATAAGCTTGGGAGTGGATGTGGCTCAAATGGTTGAGTGTCCGTCTCCCATATGGAGGGACCTGAGTTCAATCCCCGGGACCTCCCAGTAAAAAAAAAAAAAAAAAAATTATAAGCTTTTGTGCTGCCAAGGATACCATCAAGAAAAGTGAAAGTAAAACACAGAGAATGGGAGAAAAATATCTGTAAATCATATATCTGATAAGGGACTTGTGTACAGAATATATAAAGAACTCAAACTCAAATACAACATTTTTAAATGGTCAACAATTTGAATAGGCAATTCTCCAAAGAAGATATACATGGACAATAAGCACATGAAAAGATGCTCAACATCATTAGCCATTAGAGAAATGCAATACCACAATGAGATAGCATTTCACACCCACTAGCACGGCTAAAATCCAAAAGACAGATAATAACAAGTTTTGGCGAGGATGTGGAACTCTCATGCATTGCTGGTGGGTTGTAAAATGGTGCAGCCACGTTTGAAAATAGTTTGGCAAATCCTCAAAAAGTTAAACATAGAGTGATCATATGACCCAGCAATTCCACTAGTATATACCCAAGAGAAATGAAAGCATATGCCCATGCAAAAACATATACACAAATGTTCATAGAGGCATTATTCATAATAGCCAAAAAGTGCAAACAACCCAAAAGTCCATCAGGTGATGAGTAATAAACAAAATGCAGATATTCATACAAGAGAATATTATTCAGCAATAAAAATAAATGAACTACTGTTACATGCCACATGTGGATGAACCTTGAAAACATTGTGATAAGTGAAGAAGCCAGACACAGAAGGCCACATAGTATGGTTCCATTTATATGAAATGTCCAGAACAGGCAAATCTATAGAGACAGAAGGTAGTTTAATGGTTATCCAGGCCTGGAGGAAGTGAGGGAAGAAGGGGAGAATAGGAAGTATGGGGTTTCTTATTGGCCTGATGAATGTTCTGGAACTAGAGAGTTGTGATTGTTGCACAATCTTGTGAATACCAAAAACCACTGAACTGTGTATTTTAAAATGGTTAATTTTATGGTATGTTAATTAAATCTCAAAAAAACCCCTGTTGGGGAACGGCCGTAGCTCAAGCAGTTGAGCACCTGCTTCCCACACGGGAGATCCTGGTGCCTCCTGAAAAAACAAAACAACAAACAACAAGCAAACAAACGAAAAAAACCAACTCAGGGGAGCCAATGCGGCTCAGTGGTTGAATGCCAGCTTCCCACATAGGAGGTCCTGGTTCAATCCCCAGCCCTGGTACTTTAAAAAAAAAAAAAAATAAGCTGTTATGAAAATAAAAACTGCCACTTGTATCTGGAAATCCTTCCCATTTCTATAAAGAAATAGTAACTGTTATCTGTATTTGATCTCTAGTCTTGTTAGAAGGGGCCTCCTTTGAAAGATCTGAAGCCAGTCTAGAGCCACAGGAAGTTCTGACTCTCTGGTCATCTTGTCCACACCATTCACAAAGACTTTAGAGCCAGGCCAAGAAGGTAAAAAAAAAAAAACACCACACAAAACTAAGCCACTTGTTGAAAGGCAGAGAATATCATCTAATGCTAGAGATTCCAGATCAGCAAGAAACACTTTAAACAAGGGGTTCTTAAACCTTTGTTCCACGGACCCCTTCGCCAGTCAGGTGAACACCATGGACCCCTTACTAAGTCCACACTATGCTGTGTGTTATTTAATAAATAAATCACACCTGCACCAACACGTCCCCACAAGAAGAATGCTTTTTTGAATTTCAATTCAAGTTCACGGACCCCTTTGTAGAAACCCTTGCTTTAAACAATCACTGAAAAGACCAGGAGGGGATTATTTTTTGAACGATTAGGCCAGGGAACCCAAGTTCTCTGGCAGCAACCCCTGTTGAAGAGAAGATGAACTGCACGGTTAGAAATATAATGTGCGCTCACGAGACCTGCAGACCTACCCCTTCCCTGACTCCTTGGCAAAGGAGTAAAGGAACAGTGGCTTCGAAAAGCCTTGGTGAGACTTTAGTCTTGGGACTTGAGCTAACACTGCCTTCTCCTCCAAGGAATAGAATGACATAATCACAAAAGAAACCATTTTAATTTCACTCCTCCTCCTGGCTCTGCTCTCTCCATTCTTTTCAGCTACTGAAGCTGAAGGTGAGCTTAGAGATCATCTTGTCCAGACATGTGGCTGCCAGGAGTGCTGGAGTGAAGATGAGGCTGAGTCTGGGCCCAGTGGAAAAGAGTGTGGCTGTTGGTTGGACAAGGAAGGGGTGGTCCTTGAGGGTGCACTGGGTCTATTCCTGGAGTTTTAAGCTGACTGGTTGGTGAGAAATCTGAGTTTCAGGAAGTTTACAGGATTTAAGATCCCACACAAGTCACTGAAAGATCTGGGACTGTCCTTGGGAATCCAGTTCTCTGGGTCATGAGGGTTCACTCTGGTCTCCCACGCAGTGGTGACAGGATAAGATAGGATAAGAAAAGAGGATGTGTTGACAGTTTGTTCCACTAGAAGTTGTCCATGTGGTGTCCAGAGAGGCCCCCAATGACCCCCATCCTTAAATTCAGAATATGGAACAAAGGGCCAAGCAATATAAAGCACCGTTTTCCAAGTTGCCCTTGTATTGTCCTTTATAGAGATAGGATCATACTCAAATATTTTTGTTTTCCTTGCAATTTTTTCCCAAGAATCCGCAGTGCCAAGAGGCATAACTTCTCCTGGAGTTGAGTAAACAGCAGAAAGACCCATAACTGGCCCCCGTCCCCCAAGACAACTACCAACTTGAAAAACAAACAACAAAAATACTCCATGCTCAGGAAGCCCTTTACACAATACACCAAGACGAAGTGGGTCTGGGCATCAAAAAACTGGGCAAGCCAGTGGAGGAAACTCCTCCTCCACTGATCCCTACCTGATGAGTGACAGCCAGCCTCCCAGGCATGATGCTTCAGCCCAGGGGTCTGATATCCAGCAGCCCCTGATGCTCACAGTGCAGGGAACACTACATACAGCTGGGGAGAAGAGACTACTTGACAATGACCTTCAATGTCCTTGGCCAATTGGGAACCATCCTTCCCCACTCCCCCCTAGCACAGTGATCACCAAGTCAAATGCCTGGAGGGGTCAGAGGTGAGTAATACAAGCAGAGAGGTGGACACTGTTACAAATTTGGGTTCATGTGCCCCAGATGAAGGGGGGGGCGGGGTGGGCACTGTTCAGTTCCAGGTAGGAAAGCAGGTCCCTATACTGCCAGATCTGATATTTTCCAGATAAACTGAAAATCTAAACTATGAGAAATTTTACTGTTTTTAAACAGTAAAATTGTGGCTGCAGCCACAACTGGATGTTTTGTTTTAAACTGTTTAAAAACAAAACATTAAAATTAAAAATTGTGAGAGTCTAACAATAGGAACTTTTGGCACTTGCTGCTAGGAAGCTCAAGGCACAATTTTTTCTTTCTTTTTTTTTTTAAGAGAAGCTGTAGACTTACAGAAAAATCATGCATAAAATATAGAGTTCCCATTCAGGGCACAGTTTACTAGTCACCCCCAGAAACTTAAAAGAGGAGATCTGCTGGGTGTGCTCGACTGGGAAATACTGAAGCAAGCTCTCATGCATCTTGGCCAACTCTCCAGCCTCCTGGCTCCATCTCCTTTCCCTCCACTCCATTCCCCCATTCCCCTCACTGCTTGTCACACTCCCCTGCACAGGGATGTAGCTGGTGAATTCAATTCAATTTTTCTTCACTTTTTTTACATTCTACATATTTCTGTAAGCCATCCTCTTTTTATTTTTGTAAAATGGTGTAATATAAATGAAGCATTTAGGATCTTTTCCCAATCACTTCAATGTGAGGGAAGCTTTTTATAAGTCTGAAGTTATTTCAAAATTTAAAAGCGTTTTTGTTGTTGTTGTTTGCTTTTTAAGGCGTGAAGGAGGAAGCTTTGAACGCACTAGTCCCCACATGCCCGCTTGCAAGGGTGTGTAGGGAAATCCACAGGTTACAGGTGTAAGGCGAGTCCAACCTTGGGCAAAGGGAGGAGAGGAAAATAGAGAAGCAGCCTCGGGTTGAGCTCCAGTGAAGCAGGTAAAACCAGAACGCGAATTTAAACACCCGACGCTTTAAAACAAAAAACAAAAACAAAACACGCACGCGCGCGAACCATTCCCCCTCGACGGGTGCCGCTCCATTCTCCCACCTGCGGTCCGAGGGCCCTTCGCAGCTCGCCGGCTGCCCACCCCAGGCGGCCGAGCCGCCCTCGCCCTCCCGCGGGCGCCGGGAAAATTCCTTCCTGCTGCGGGCAGGAAACCCCAGGCTCTCCCCCGGCGGGTCGCGGCCGCGGCCGCAACTGGATGCGGCGGAGTCGGAGGGCGCTCGGTCCGCGCTCTCGCCACCCCGCCGTCCCTGGGAGAAACTCCCTTCTTCCCTCCGGGTCCCGGGTTCTTACCTGCGACGACGCAGCGGGCCAGGAGCGCCCCGAGGCAGACGAGGACCCGCGGCGCGGACGCCCGGGCGCCTGCGGCCATCGCGCCCCCGCGCGGGGCACAGGCCCCTTAGGCAGCGCCGGCTGCGGCGGGGCTGAGTGTGCGGCCCCCAGGGCCCGCGCTCCCGGGGGACCAAGTGCTCCTCCCCGGTCGTGGGGACGACGGCGTTGCCCCGCTCTCCGCGGCACCCAGGAGGGATGCTGGGGCTGAGCCCGGGGTCCCTGGGGGGCGGCGAGGGGCAGCGGCGCCCGCCCGCTCCGGCTCGCGGAAAACCAGCGGCGCGGGGCACCCTCCCGCCTCGCGCCTCCCACCCCGGCGGGAGCCCAAACTTCCTCTACCTCGGCTGGGGAGGAGGGCTTTGGGCGAAGGCCGCGCGCCCCGCCGAGGCCGGCCCGGCCGGGGGAGGAGCGCGGGGCTGGTCCCTCCCCGAGGCCAATCCGCTGCCGCCCGCCGGGTGCTGCCCGCACCGCCGGGCCGGCGGTCCTGAGGCGCGAGGACGGCGGGGCGGGCCGGGGCCCTGCAGCTGCCGCAGGACGCCACCCCCCACCCCCGCCGCCCCGGCCGGGCGCTCCCGGGCCGCCGAAGCCGGAGGAGCGGAGCGGGCGCAGCGCCCCGAGCGCGAGGAGCCGGCGGCCGCGATGCAGGCTCCGGGGCCCCCTGTGGGCGGACGCCAGGGCCGCCATCGCTGCCTTGCGTGCCCTCGGCAGGACGGAGGCAGGAGCGGGCCGAGAGGAAGCCGACCCCTTAGGCCTCCCAGCCCAGAGCAGCCGCGGGAGCCCTCTTAGCTGCCTGAGAGCACCCAGTCCCT
The DNA here is from genome assembly GCA_026826555.1 of Tolypeutes matacus. Classification (NCBI taxonomy): domain Eukaryota; kingdom Metazoa; phylum Chordata; class Mammalia; order Cingulata; family Chlamyphoridae; genus Tolypeutes; species Tolypeutes matacus. The sequence goes on from JAKSZT010054518.1 coordinate 14,452,225, forward strand.
GCCTCGGGGTCAGCGGACTCGTTCCTCGGGAGGGTTTTTGTTTTTCTGCTCAGTTCCCCGCCCCCACCCAGGCCGAGGCGCCGAAAGCTACCTTCCCAGGCTAAAACCCCTTTCCTCCCTGGCACGCGCCCATCCCATCCCTCTGCCCCCGGGAAAGCGCATTGTCCCAGGGAGCCGACGCCAGAAGCAGCCCTGTGAGAAACTTCCGCTCCGAAAAACTGCAGGCAGAGTCCTGAGAGCATGGGTGGGCCCCCGGGAGGCAGGCATCCGAGCTGTAACAGCCTTTCAACTGCCGGTATGCTTGAAATTCATCATAAAATGCTCGTTTACTTTTTAAAAAGTTCCTCTTAACAAAATTATTCCTTCCGTTGCCCAAAAGGCCCCTTGTTCAAACACTTCTATGACAAACTCCTCTTGAAACCAACAAAACAAGTGCGTTCCCCTTGCTGAACTGAGAGGCATGAAAGCTGAGCAGTTCTCTTTCCCTCTTGCTGGCTCCTTGTGCTCCATGATTTTAACTCTTCAACTGTTTGTTTGTTTGTTTTAAAGATTTATTTTATTTATTTATTGCCCCCTCCCCCGTTGTTTTCACTCACTGTCTGCTCTCTGTGTCCGTTTGCTGTGTGCTCTGTGTCTGTGCGGCTTTTCTTTAGGAGGCACTGGGAACGGAACCGGGATCTTCCATGTGGGAGAGAGGCTCTCAATCACTTGAGCCACCTCAGCTCCCTGGTTTGTTGTGTCCCTCATTGTTTCTTGCTTGTCCCTTTGTTGTGTCATCTTGCTGAGGCAGCCCCAACATGCCAGCTTGCCTTCTCCAAGGAGGCACGGAACCAACCCGGGCCTCCCGTGTGGTAGGCAGGAACCCAATTGCCTGAGCCACATCTGCTTCCCTCTTCAGTCTATTCTTGATAGAGTGTCCCATTTTTTCCCTTTAGCTCTTTTTTTCCCCCAAAATTTAATTATGAAAATTTGTGAAAATACAGAAAAGTTGGGGGAACTGTACACTGAATACCTACCTCCTACATTCTTCAATTCTTAAGTTTGCTCTATTTGCTGTTAGATATCTGTTATCTAATCATCTATCTATCCATTAACTATCTTATCTTTTGATGTATTTCAAAGTTGCAGACACCAGTAGTTGTCATCCCTAAACCTTCAGCATGAAGACTAGTTATAGATACACATATATACTAAATTTACATACCATGAAATGCACAAATCTTCAAATCTATTGAATGTATTTTAGTATTTTTGTATAACTTGCTTTTATTTCCTTCTACATAACGTTTGGAGGGTTTTCCATCTCCTTCCTAGGTGGGATCTGCTTTTCTTTTTTAACTGTGGCACAGCGGTCCATTGAATGGATGTACAACTGTTAACCCCTCCACCCACCCCCTTTTTAAAAAGTGTATTGTGGTAAAATATATATAACATGAAATTTGACAATTTAACCATTTTTAAACGTACAATTCAGTGGCCTTAATTACATTCACAATGTCATGCAACCATCACCCCTATCTAGTTCCAAAACCTCTTTTAGTTCTTGCTTTTCCTCCTCTACCTTGTGACTGAAGGTAAATTCTAGTGCAGGCAGACATGGTCCTCTTTGCTGCTGTATTCCCAGTACCTGGAACCTAATTGGCCCTCAATATATACTTGTTGAATAAAAGAATGAAAGTTAACTGGTTTTGACATTGTAGTTCCTCTAGCATCCTCAATGGAAGATAAGATAATATATATAAAATCAACACTTGGCAATTTTTCAGCTGAGGGCATTTTCTAGATTTTTCTGCATCCCGCATGGTGCCTAGCATAGGGACTACATAGAGCAGGTGCTCCTGACATGTTTGCTGAGTCAGGGCACAGTTCTTCCATCCTGTTCTCCACCCTGGGAAGGCTCAACCCTTTGGATGTTTAGCAGCATTGAAAATACCACCACACATTTGGGTGGCTGGGACCCCATTCCAAAGCCACTTTAGAAACTTAATATGGCTGGGCTCTCCCTACAACCCTTGGAGCCAAAGAATCATTCCATCTTTTTTTTTTTTTTTTAAAGATTTTATTTATTTATTCATTTATCCCCCCCCCAGGAGGTCCCGGGAACCGAACCCGGGGCCTCCCATATGGCAAACGGGAGCCCTACTGATTGAGCCACAGCCGCTTCCCTCCATCTTATTTTATAAGGAAGGAACCTGCAGCTCAGGGAGGTTAAGCTCTAAGTCACACAGCCGGTTGGTGGTAAAGCCAGGGCTGGAACCCAGGTCTGTCTGACTCCAAGTCCAGCCCAATAAAGTTTCAGTCTTGTCACTTACACAGAGGCTGCCAGGACCAAGAGCCCACAGACGCGGGCATTCCCCTGAGCTCGGGCTTGCAGCATCCCAGCCACTGAGCCTGGGACAGAGCTGATGCAAGAAACACCCATACTCGGGTTTGGTTGCCAGCTCGTGAGCCAGGTACTGTTTGGACACCTCCTGCCCTGACATCCGGTCCCATTTCAGGCTGCTCTGGGCAGTACAAAGTGCCCTGCGGTTCTGAGAGCAACCAGCGGGTTGGGGGCTCACTGTGTGAACCCCAGCAAGGCAGGGCCTTTCAGAGCCGTCGCTTCCCTATCTGCCAAACAGAGTTAATATCCACCTCACAGGGTAGTTGTGAAGATAAAGTGAGTTGACTTGTAGGAAGGGGCTTGATTTAAAGAATAAAGATCTTTAAGACATAAGGCATCGCTTTGGAGACCATTATTTGAAACGCTGCCATGTAGGGCTCCTAAATCCCATCATCTTTTGCTGAACGTGGGGCTCAAACAGCCCTCTGCCCAGACTGCTACACAGGACCGTTTCTGCCTCGTTTTCATGCTTACGTATTGAAAACTTACTCAGGGTGCTGAGCTGAGTCTTTACATACATGACCTTGAGAGGGAGGTATTATCACCGCCCTTTTACAGAGAGCTCAGAGAGGCTAAGTCACATAGCAAGGAAATGCTGGCGCCGCAGTTGGAACCCAGGTCTGAGGCTGCACCATTGTGAGCAGTTTAGAGGGAGGGTCCTGCTTGGGACTCCTGCCCGGCTCTGCAGACTTGGTCTACAAAGACTTCAAGGAACCTAAATTTATGCCTATCTCTGCTCCACTACTTCTCTTGTTGGTGTCCCCTCCCTAGAGGTAATTCTGAAAGGTATCTTAGCAACAACCAGCTTCCTGGTTCAACCTAGAGATTATCCTCCTGGGAGCTTCAGAAAGGGAGGCCCAGTAGGAAGCAGCGTAGCTAAGAGCCTGGTCCCTCTGTTCAGCTCCAGTCGCCTCACGTCAAGAGGTACTAAGAGATGATGGAAAAATATCTCCCGATGGCCCCTTGAATGGACCTGGGACCCACAGGCTGGAGATTCCAGGGGCAGGGACAGAATCAACCTGGCTTGTTCTCTGGAGAAGAAAGCCTGTTAAAGCTTCCAATAACACCACCTTCCCCCCACCTCCTCTCTGCCTTCCCTCCAGAAGAAAGGATTGGAACGCAGATGCTGCAGCAAGAAAGTTCCTGAAATCAGGCAAAGGTCCAAGAAGAAGCTGGCAGGATCAGATGGAAAATGGAGAGCTGCCAAAGGAGCCCACTATTTTTTGCAAGAGTCCAGTTCTCCCATCTGGACTAGAGACCAGGAGGCTGAAGTTGGGTATCTCCGAGTTGCAAAGAAATACTTGGAAGGCAGACCCACCCCCAGGAGGCAAAACGCTGCTTGCAAAGAAATCAGGAAACAGGAAACGGTCATCCAGTTCCCTGAGAAATAGGCCACAAGGGGCCAAAGAGGTGGATGACTCACCCACCCTACAGGCAGGTACAGTCCCGTGGTGCACTGGTAAATGTTTAGCCACAGACTCTTGGGGGCCGGGCCGGGGGTGGTCGTGCTGATTTGTAGTGTTTGCCAATTTCTGTGGTGTAAATACTTCTAGGAGAGCTAACTGCAAGCTACCACTGTGAAGTTACTGAACACTGCACAATCAGCTCTCCTGAGCCAGCTCAGCTGGAACGGCCCTCTTTGCCCGACTGAGAGACCTCTGAGATGGGAAACTTTTGACTGGGAAAAGTGTGAGCTGGATCATCCAGGGGGAGACTTGCAGGGAGCCAAAGAGATGACTCAGGTAGAAAACATTCTTTGATCCTTCTCTGCTTTGATCTCACACTCACCTATTGCATGGGTTTTTTGGCGAAGATAAATGTTATTTTCCCAACTCAAAATTGGGATATGTTGATTGACAGCCACAAGTATATTTTGCATATGGGGATAGCGGGGATAGAGGGACCGAGAAAGCAGGGATGAAGTATTTCCCTGTAGTTGACATGTCTATTTTTTTTTTAAATAATATTTTTTTCCCCTGATTATAAATATACCATACCCATTCTGGGAAATTCTGAAAGAACAGAGAAAAAGAAAGAAAATAAAATTTAACCATAAGCCATCTTGAAATAGTCACTATCACCACTAGAGACTTTTAACTTTTTTGCAGAGTTCCTATATGTGTATTTTTTTTCCCACAAAATTGATAAGACATTTTCACAAAGTTTTGATCTCTTTCATTTACCTTAATGTTACATTATAAGCATATATTGTGATTTTTTTTATAACTAACTAGTCTTTTTTAATTGAAAAAGTAATAAATACTAATGATAAAAAATAATCCAAGCAATTATATGGTGATATTATATCTTGAAAGTAAGCTTCTGGCCACCTCCCCTGCCCTCAGTCCTCTTCCCCAACTTCTGCAGACTACAAGTTTTACTGGTTGCCTAATATGCCATCGGTTGGAATATTAAAAAGTCATTAACATTTGCTTTTTCAAAGTTTATGTAAGATCTAGAGCAGGGTTTCTTTTCTTTTCTTTTTTTTTTTTAAAGATTTTTATTTATTTATTCATTTATCCCCCCCTTGCTGCTTGTGCTCGCTGGGTCAGCTAACCACGCCGTGCGGGCGGGCTTGCCTTCACCAGGAGGCCCCGGGAACCGAACCCGGGGCCTCCCATATGGTAAACGGGAGCCCCACTGATTGAGCCACAGCCGCTTCCCAGAGCAGGGTTTCTTAACCTTTTTTGTTCCATGGACTCCTTTGCAAGTCAGGTGCTTACTAAGTCCACACTCTACTGTGTATTATTTAATAAATATATCACACCCGCACCAACACATCCCACAACAATAATGATTTTTGAATTTAAATTTAAGCTTATTAACCCCTTGTTGAGAAGCCCTGATATAGAGCTATCTATTGTGATTACACAGAAGAGTAAAGTTCAATGAAAGTTTTTTATTGTAACAGTTTTATTGAGATAAAATTCACATGCCATACAATTCACCCTTTAAAACCATAGTATTCAATAGTTTTTAGTATATTTACGGGAGTTGTGCAACCATCACCACAATCAATTTTATAATATTTTCATCTCTCCAAAAACAAACTCTGTACCCTTTAGTTACCACCCCCCAAAACCCTCAACAATTCAAGCCCTAGGCAACTATTACCTCCTTTCTGTGGCTATAGATTTGCGTATTCTGGAGATTTCATATAATTGGAATCATATACAGGCATAAATTGCTTTATTGTCCTTTCCTTTATTGCACTTCGCAGATACTGCATTTTTCACAAATTGAATGTTTGTGGCAACCGGTAGAACAAGTCTTTCGGTGCCATTTTTCCAACAGCAGGTGCTAATTTGTGTCTCTGTGTCACAGTTTAATTAAGTTATGTACACTGTTTTGTTTTTTAAAAAAAAACAAAATGCTATTTCACACTTAACAGACTACATTATAGTGTAAGCCTAACTTTTATATGCACTAGAAAACCAAAAAATTCATGTGACCCACTTTATCGGATATTTGCCTTATTGCAGAGGTCTGGAAACAAACCTTCAGCATCTCTGATATGCCTGTAATATGTGCTCTTTTGTGAATGGCTTCTTCACTTAACATAACGTTTTCTAGGTTCCTCCATGTGTAGCATGTATCAGCACTTCATCCCTTTTTATGGCTGAAGAATAATCCATTGTACACTGTGTTTATCCATGTATCTGCAGAAGGACATTCAATGAAAGCTGAAGTCACTAAGTGACTCCGAGATTTGGGGGCATCT
>JAKSZT010054518.1:14468328-14552619 GCA_026826555.1 Tolypeutes matacus
CTGTTGTCCTCTGTTTGCTTGGGGCCGACACTTTTCATTCCATTACCCTTTCCTGGACATCTACTATTTACCAGGTGTGCAAGAAGGAGCCATTGTCCATGCCTTCAAGGAGGGCTCAGTGTGGAGCAGGAAGACAGATGTGTAAAGAGATTATTACAATTTAGAGTGGCATGAGTTGTGTGATGGTTTGAAGTTATATGGACCCCAGAAAATCATGTTCTGAAAGCTAACCCATTCCTGTGGGTGGAAACCTGTTTTAGGTGGGACCTTTTTTTTTTTTAAAGATTTATTTTTCCCCTTCCCCAAGATGGCTCCCTTGTCTGTCTGCTCATTGTTTGTGCTTGCTGTGTCTGCTCATCTTCTTTAGGAGGCACTGGGAACTGAACCTAGGACCTCCCATGTGGGAGGTGGGTGCCCAATTTCTTGAGCCACATCCACTCCCTGCTTGTTGTGTCTCCTCAGTGTGTGTACTCATTGTGTGAACTCATTGCATCATCTTGTTGAGTCAGCTTGTCTTCTTTAGGAGGTACCAGGAACCAAAACCAGGTCCTCCCGTTTAGGAGGCAGGTGCCCAACTGCTTGAGCCACATTTGTTCCCATGCAGGACTTTTTGATGAGGTCAGTTCTGTTACATCATGGCCCAGGGAAGGTCTTAATCCTCTTACTGGAGTCCTTTATAAACAGGATGAATACGGAGAGAGGGAGGGAGATACAGCCACAGAATCAAGAGCTGAGAGAAAGCCATGGAAGGAGGAGACTGGAGGTAATGAAACCCAGGAGAGAAGGGAAAGACCAACAGATGCTGCCATGTGCCTTGGCATGTGAAAGAGGAGTCTGGGATTGCTGGCAGTTGGTCTTTGGGGAGAAGGCATCACCTGGTGATGCCTTGATTTGGGCATTTTTCTCAGCCTCAAAACTGTAAGCTTGTAAACGAATAAATTCCCGTTGATAATGCAACTCATTTCTGTCCAGCTTACCAGACTAAAACAGATTTTAATAGAAATTTCTGTGGGGCGCTATGGAAATGTAAAAGAGTACTTATCCCTGCTGTATATCCAGAAGACTTCCTGAAAGAGGTGACAAATTGAGCTACAAGCACCACGGGGGAGAACTTCTGGGAAGACTGAGGACTAGAAAGGCATGGGACTCTCTTCTCTTCCAGAAAAATTGCTAGGGGACAAGCTGAAAGAGCCTGGAAAAAGATCTTCTAGGGCTTAGGACACCAGGAGAAAGCTGGACACCTCCAAGAAGAGAGAGGGACAAAGGGGGGGAATCGTGATGGCAGAACTGTGAGTTGAAATCAGTGGCTGCTGCTGCCGGCACCCTCCCCCACACTAAAGGCCCTTTAGGATTCTCAGGCCTCCGAGCTGGCTACAGACAAAGGGGGCTCCAGGGATCTACCTCCCCAGGAAAGGGGAGAGAAAGGGACACAGCCAAAGGCTGACTCAGCTTTTAACCCACAGATTTGGTCTGCTGTGCCCCAGGAGCCCTTCCAGGCTGGGTGGGGCCATGCCATTGTTTACCTTGGGAGCCGGGCTAGGGACTAAAGAGATCCAGGACTAAAGAGATACGACCCTCTCAATCTCCCTCTCTACTTACTGGGACTGATTGGTGAGGTCACCGAAGGGAGTAGAATTATTTTCCACCCGGGAAAAGGGAGGGGGCTACTGCTGGAGAACTGTCTCTGAGAAAGTTTGAATTACAACTCTTAGCTCTTAGCCTCCAGGCAGGATCCTCTATCACATTCATCCAGTCTCCGACCAGGCATTGACCTGAGAGGACTGCCAAAGGCTGCCATCTGCTGGCAGACCAGGGAAGTGCATGTGAGGAAATTGTAAGTAAGAGGCTTTTTCCGGCCTTTATAGCCTCCCTCCCCAAGACCCTAGGAAGCAGGTCTGCAATTCATTACTGGGTCCAGAGTCCAGTTTTGAGCAACTAACAGAGAAAATCCTAATGATCCAGGTTGTTGAACCAAGAATCAAATAGCAGCAGTAATACACAGCCTCCTGCCACTAAATCCCTGTGAAAGAGAAAGAAATTGAGCATCTGAGGAAACTACCATCCTAATCAGATGTCTAGACATCAGCAAAAATTATGAGCCGTACTAGGAAAATGGAAGACATGGCTGATGAAAAGGAATATATCAAAGCCCCAGAAGAGATGCTGGATTTGAGACAACTAGTTAGCGAGATGCACACAAATTTCCAAAATCAAATTAATGAGTAGAAAGACAAAATGGCTAAAGAGATAAAAAACATCAAGAAGACATTGAGTGAGCACAAAAAAGAATTTGAAATACTGAATGGAAAAGTAACAGAGCTCATGGGAATGAAAGACACAATAGGGGAGATCAAAAGCACATTGGACAACGGCAGATACAGGCCATTATATATCTTGCCATAACATACAGAATTGTTTGGGAGAGAGTATAAACTACTATGTAAACTATAATCCATACTTAGTGGCAATGCTCCAAAATGTATTCATCAATTGCAATGAGTGTATCACACTAATGAAGGATGTTGTTAATGTGAGTAAATGTGGGTAGTGTGGGGAGCAGGGCATATCAGAATCCCCTATATATTTTCCCCTATATTTTTATGTAACATTTATGTAATCTAAATATGTTTTTAAAAAATGAAACAAACAAACAAACAAACAAAAAAAAAAAACCACACACATTGGAGGCATACAACAGCAGACTCAAATTGAAAGAAGAAAGAATAAGTGAAACCAAAGACAGAACAGCTGAAATTGAAGAGAAAAAATTGAACAGGGGCTCAGGGAGTTGAATGACAACATGAAACACAACAACATATGTGTCATGGAAGCTCCAGAAGGAGAAGAGAAGGGAAATGGGGCAGAAAGAGTAAGGAAATAAAAGCTGAAAATTTCCCAGCTCCTATTAAAGAAATGAATGTACATGTCCAAGAAATATACTGTACCCCAATCAGAGTAAATCCGAATAGATCTACTCCAAGACACATACTACTCAGAATGTCCAAGATAAAGAGAAAATTCTGAGTGCAGTAAGGGAGAAGCAAACTATCACATGCAAGGGACACCCAGTAAGACTTAGTATGGATTTTTCATCAGAAACCATGGAGGCGAGAAGACAGTGGTATGATACAATTAGGACACTGAAGGAGAAAAACTGCCAGCCAAGAATTCGTTATCCAGCAAAACTGTCCTTCAATTATGAAGGTGAGTTTAAAATGGTCACAAACAACAGAAACTAAGAGTTTGTTAAAAAAAGAATCCATTTTTGCAGGAAATATTAAAGGAAGCCTTAGAGGCTGAAAGAAAAAAGACAGGAAAGAGAGGCAAAGGAGAGTATAGAAGAAAGAATAGATCTTTCCAGGTTGGGAGTCTACCCGTGCAAGGAATGGCTCTGGGCATGAATGGAAAGTTGCTTCTCCTGAAATATTTTGGTCAGTTATGTGCCGAAGATTGAGCAGCTGCTGAGGTCCTAAACAAGCCTCATTCAAGCGTACACATGAGCGGACAGGCACTAAGTTAGCCTGATGTTAGGTGGTCCTGAGTCTGACCTGTCTAGACAAGCTTTGTATTTGGTCCGTGATACCCACTTAAATCCATGTTTATCCACTTACGGCATGTCTGGGTCTAGAGACAAGCTTGGTTGCAATGCATGGGACAGCTTAGAAAGCACAAGGATTAAGAATTCACCTTTGAGTACACAGGTAGACTTCATTTACCTGAAGGCTTCAAGGAAATTCATGACAGCCATCCATGCAGCTCTTAAGCATGAGAGACAGCTGGATGGATACTCACAAGATGAAACCCTTTGAATTTTAATTGCTCTAAACCCATCTGGAGTCTGCTTCAATTATATGTAATGACTCATGATACAAGATTAAATAGCCTCATTTTAATAAATTTGTATAAAACTAAAAAAAAAAAAAAAAGAAGAAAGAATAGAGAAAGGATAACCAAAAGAGTAAAAAGATAGACAAAAATAGGATATGACATATGAAAACCAAAGAATAAAATGGTGGAAGTAAATAAGGCATTTACAGTAATATCATTGAATGTGAATGGATTAATCTCCCCAATCAAAAGATAAAGGTTGACAGAATGGATAAAAAAACATGAACCATCCCTATGCTGCTTCTAAGAGACTCCCTTGGACTGAGGGATACAAACTGGCTGAAAGTGAAAGGTTGGAAAAAGATACTCCACGTGAATAGTAAACAAAAAAGAGCAAAGACAGCTATACTAATATAGGACAAAACAGACTTTAAATGCAAAAAAGTTGTAAGAGAAACAGAAGGCCATTATATGTTAATAAAAGGGACAATCCACCAGGAAGGAGTAACAGTCATAAATATCTATGCTCCTAACCAGGGTGCCCCAAAATACATGAGGCAAACTCTGGCAAAAATGAAGGGAGAAATAGACGTCTCTACACTAATAGTTAGAGACTTCAACCCACCACTCACATCAATAGAACAACTAGACAGAAGATCAACAAGGAAACAGAGAACTTGAATAATATGATAAACCAGTTAGATCTAACAGACATATACAGAACACTGCATCCAAACTCAGTAGAGGTTATACATTCTTCTCAAGTGTCTGTGGATCTTTCTCCAGGATAGACCACAGGTTAGGGCACAATGCAGCTCTCAATAAATATAAAAAGACTGAAATTATACAAAGTACCTTCTCAGATCATAATGGAATGAACCTGGAAATCAATAATAGACAGGAAAAAAGTAAATTCACAAATATGTAGAGACTGAACAACACACTCCTAAATAATCAGGGGGTCAAAAAAGAAATTGCCAGTGAAATCAGTAAATACTTTGAGACAAATGAAAACAAGAACACAACTTATCAAAACTTATGGTGGGAAGCAGATGTGGCTCAAGTCATTGGGCTCCCTTTTACCATATAGGAGGTCCAGGGTTCAATTCTCAAGGCCCTCTGGTGAAGGTGGGCTAGCCCGCGCAGTGGGCATGCTGGCCCACGAGGAGTGCTGGCCCGTGCAGGAGTGTTGGCCTGCGTGGAGAGCTGGCACAGCAAGATGATGCAACAACAACAAAAAAAGAGACACAGAGGAGAGACAATAAGAGACGCAGCAGGCCAGGGAGCTGAGGTGGCACAAGAGATTGAGCGTCTCTCTCCAACTCCGGATCCCAGGATCGGTTCCCAGTGCCACCTAAAGAGAAGATAAGCAGACAAGAAAAATACACAGTGAATAGACACAGAGAGCAGACAACAGGGGGTGGGGGAGGAGAGAAATAAATAAAAATCTTAAAAAAAAAAAAAAACTTATGGGATATAGCGAAGACAGTCTTGAGACAGAAATTTATAGCCATAAATGCCTATATTAAAAAAGAAGAAAGAGCTAAACTCAAAGATTTAACTGAACAACCAGAGAAACTAGAAAAAGAACAGCAAACCAATCCCAAAGCAAGCAAAAGGAAAGAAATAATAAAGATTAGAGCATGGGAAGCGGCTGTGGCTCAATCAGTGGGGCTCCCGTTTACCATATGGGAGGTCCCGGGTTCGGTTCCCGGGGCCTCCTGGTGAAGGCGGGCCCGCCCGCACGGCGTGGTTGGCTGACCCAGCGAGCACAGGCAGCAAGGGGGGGGGAAATGAATAAATAAATAAAATCTTCAAAAATAAATAAATAAATAAATAAAAAATAAAGATTAGAGCAGAAATAAGGAAATTGAGAACAATAAAACAATATAGAAAATCAACAAAACAAAAGCAGGTTCTTTGAGATCAGTAAAATTGACAAACCGCTAGCTAGAATAACAAAGAAAAGGAGAGAGAAGGTGGAAATAAATACAATCAGAAATGAAGGGGGGGAAGTTATGACTGATCCCACAGAAATAAAAAGGATCATAAGAGGATATTATGAGAAACCGTGTGCCAACAAATTAGACAACCTAGATGAAATGAACAAATTCCTAGAAATGTACAAACAGCCTACACTGAAGCTACAAAAAATACGAGAACTTAACAAACCAATCACAATTAAAGAGATTGAATCCATCATCAAAAATCTCCCAACAAAGAAAAGTCCAGGACCAGATGGCTTCACAAGTGAATTCTACCAAGCATTTTGAAAAGAAGTAACACCAATCCTGTTTAAGCTCTTCCAAAAAAATTGAAGAGGAGGGAAAATTACCCAACACATTTTATGAAGTCAACATCACCCTAAACCAAAGCCAGATAAAGACACTACAAGAAAAGAAAATTACAGATCAATCTCTCTAATGACAATAGGTGCAAAAATTCTCAACAAAATATTTGCCAATCGAATCCAATAGCATATCAAAAGACTTATACATCATGACCAAGTAGGATTTATCCCTGGTATGCAAGGCTGGTCCAACATAAGAAAATCAATCAAATATACCACATTAACAAAGTCAAGGGAAAAACCACATGATCATCTCAATCGATGCAGAAAAGGCATTCGACAAAACCCAGCATCCTTTCTTGATAAAAACACTTCAAAAGATAGGAATAGAAAGAAAATTCCTCAATATGATAAAAAAGCATATATGAAAAACCTACAGCCAATATCGTACTCAATGAGGAAAGGTTGAAAGCTTTCCTGCTAAGATCGGGAACAAGACAAGAATGCCCACTGTCACCCTTGTTATTCAACATTGTGGTAGAAATTCTAGCTAGAGCAGTTAGGCAAGAAAAAGAAATAAAGGGGGGAGCAGATGTGGCTCAGATGGTTGAGTGCCTGCTTCCCACATGGGAGGTCCCAATTTCAGTCCCAGGTGCCTCCTAAAAACAAAAACAAACAAGCAAACAAACAAACAAAAAACAACTCAGGGGAGCCAATGTGACTCAGTGGTTGAGCACCAGCTTCCTACGTAAGAGTTCCCGGGTTCAATCCCCAGCCCCTGGACCTAAAAAAAGAAAAGAAAAAAAACAAAACAAAAAAAACCGGCATCCAAATAGGAAAAGAGGACGTAAAATTCTCACTATTTGTGGATGACATGATCCTATAGTTAGAAAATTCTGAAATGTACCACAAAGCTACTTGAGCCAATAAATGAGCTCAGCAAAGTGGCAGGACACAAGATCAACAAGAAAAATCAGTAATGTTTTTGTACACTAGTATTAAACAATCTGAGGAGGAAATCAGGGAAAATTCCTTTTACAATAGCAACAAAAAGATTCAAATACCTTGGAATCATTTTAACCAAAGAAGTACAGGACCTGTATGCAGAAAACTACAAAACAATGCTAAAAGAAAATTTAAAAGACCTTAACAAATGGAAAAAACATCCCATGTTCATGGACTGAAGACTAAATATTGTGACGATGTCAATCCTACCCAAACTGATTTATAGATTCAATGCAATACCAATCAAAATTCCAACAGCCTACTTTACAGAAATAGAAAAGGCAATTACCAAATTCATTTGGAAGGGAAAGTGCACCTGAATAACCAAAAGCATTCTAAAGAAGAAGAGCGACATGGGAGGAATTTCTCTGCCTGACATTGAAACGTATTACAATGCTACAGTGGTCAAAACAGCTTGGTACTGGTATAAAGACACACACATCGATCAGTGGAATAGAATTGAGAATTCAGGAATAAACCCTCACCTCTACAGCCAACTGGCTTTTGATATAGCTACCAAGTCTATGTTAACAGGACAAAACAGTCTTTTCCACAAATGGTGCTAGGACAAATGTATATCTATAACCAAAAGAATGAAAGAGGACCCTTATCTCACTCCCTATACAAGAATCATCTCAAAATGGATCAAAGACCTAAATGTAAAAGCCAGGACCATAAAAATACTAGAAGAAAATGTAGGGAAACATCTTAAAGTCCTTGTGGTAGGTGGTGGTTTCTTGGACCTTAAACCCAAAGCACGTGCAACAAAAGAAGAGAATATGGAAGTGGATGGGGCTTAAGCAGCTGGGTGCCTGCCTACCACATGGGAGGTCTCGGGTTCGGTTCCTGGTACCTCCAAAGAAGACAAGCAAGACAGCAAGCTGATGCGAAGGTCTGGCATGGCAAGCTGCCACAACAAGATGACACCACGAGATGACACAACAAAGAGACACAGAGAGGAAAAACAATGAGAGACACAACAAGCAGGGAGTGGAGGTGGTTCAAGTGATTGGGCGCCTCCCTCCCACATGCGATGTCCTGGGTTTGGTTCCCAGTGCCTCCTAAAAAGAAAATGAACAGAGAGCAGACAACAAGTGCAAACAACGGGGGGAGGGGTGGAAAAATAAAAAAATAAATCTTTTTTAAAAAAGAAGGAAAAATTAGATAGATGGGACCTCCTCAAAATTAAACACTTTTGCACCTCACAGGACTTTGTCAAAAGAGTGAAAAGACAGCCAACTCAGTGGGGAAAAATATTTGGAAATCACATATCTGATAAGGGTTTAATATCCAGGATATATAAAGAGATGTTACAACTCAACAATAAAAAGACAAACGACCCAATTAAAAAATGGGCAAAAGACTTGATCAGACATTTGTCCAAAGAAAAAATACAAGTGGCAAAAAAACAGATGAAGAAATGCTCAACATCACTCATGATTAGGGAAATGCAAATCAAAACTACAATGAGATATCATTTCACACCTATCAGAAAGGCCACTATTAAAAAGACAGAGAACTACAAGTGTTGGAGAGGATGTGGAAAGATAGGAACACTTCTTCACTGTTGGTGGGAATGCAGGATGGTACAACCACTGTGGAGGACTGGTTGGCAGTTCCTAAAGAAGCTGAATATAGACTTGCCACATGACCCTGCGAAACCACTACTGGGTATATACCCAGAAGAACTGAGAGCAGTGACACGAACAGACATCTGCAAACCAATGTTCATAGTGGCATTATTCACGTAAGCCAAAAGTTGGAAACAACCCAGGTGTCCATCAACCAATGAACGGATAAACAAACTGTGGTGTATTCACACGATGGAATATTGTGCAACTGTAAGAATAAATGAAGTCATAAAGCATATGACAACATGGATGAACCCAGAGGACAGTGTGTTGAGTGAAGCAAGCCAGGCACAAAAGGACAAATATTGTATGACTGCATTACTATGAACTAAATATATTATGTAACATATTGTACATAATTATGTACAGCAGGAGAAACATAAAGAGATTAAGAGGTGAAAATTTTCTTGTTTATTTGTCTGTTTTTTGTTTATTATCATTGAAATAATGAAAATGTTCTATTAGTGATTGATGAGATGAATGCACAACTATGTGATTATACCAAATCCCATTGATTGTACACTTTGGATGAATTGAATGCTTTATTAATATGTATCAATAAAAACAATGTGTTTAAAAAAAAAAAACAAAGAACCACTGGGAAGGAGTCAGCTAAAGAGGGCATCAGTGGTTGTGGAGATAGTGACAGCATGATGGGGGAAGGTGAGAGAACAGGGCTGGGTGCAATCCCATTGTTAGCTGTGGCTGGAGAGGAGGGGAGCTCTGAGCACAGACACAAAGCTGTGTTTTGTTCCTCATTGTTACCCCAACACCTTTCACAGTGCCTGGCACATAGCAAAGGTCAAAACTCGAGTAAAGACTGTGGGAACAGAGGGCAGGGATGGGCTCCAGAGCAGGACGCTGACAGTACAGGAGTATGTGAGTGAATGAAGTGTGCACATCTCTGAAAGACCATTATCACTGGGGTTGGATGTAGCTCAACTGGTTGGGCGTCCGTCTCCCATATGGAGGGACCCAGGTTCGATTCCCAGGACCTCCCGGTAAAAAAAAACAAACAAAAAAAAAAAACCATTATCACTGAACAAGACTGCCGAAAACCACACTTTCAGGTTCCTTGGCGTTTTGCCTTTTGGAGGGCTCAATTTGGAAAAATATAACTTTTTTTTTTTTTTTTTTTTTAATCCACTGTGCTCTGTTCAGTGGGTCAGGCAATTATATGATAGATTTTAGAAACAGCACAACTCGGCCAAGCTGGTGAGCCTTGGTTTTGTCCTTGAGCTGTGACCTTGAGCAAGCTGCTTAACTCCACAGGGCCTCTTTTCATCCTATGGGCTGTGAGGGTTATTGGCTTAACCAGCGATCTCTGAGATTCTCTGAGTTCTATGAAGCCTGGGCCAACTCTTATCTTTCAGAAGACCTTGGCATGGAGTCCATTCAGGGCTGAAAGCGCCACCTGCTGATTCAATGTTTGAAAGTGAAATTTTTCACTTCCTCCTGGGCCCAGCCAACCCAATTTACAATTCCAGTTTAGACCGGTAGAATTATTTTTAACTCCTTATTATTGCTTAAAAATGTTGTGACTGTGTGCCTTTTCCTGGGCAGAGGGAACACAGCTTTCATCGCAAGGTCCGTAACCGTGTTCCCTACCCAAGCTTAGGCATCACTATGGACTCTAAAGAAATGTTACACTCTGGGCAGGGATCCTTCATTTTATTAATGGGTTTACGGCTGTGACTTTGGGGACATTATTTCATCTCTCTGAGCCTCAGTTTCCTCATTTGTAAAATGTCATTTAAAATAGTATCTCCTTTGGAAGTTTGCTAAAAGGATGGAAGGAGATATTCCAGACAAAGCCTTCCTGGCAGGAGCTAACAGAATTCTATTATAAGGGAAACTTCACAAACTCTTATAGGAGGTCAGCCATCACTGGAAAGCCAGGATTCAAGTAGGAACCTTGCTTCCCCAGTGCTTTCTCTCCTGGTGTAGCCAGACTAAATTTTCCTGGACAAGGAATGCAAATCTTAGAGGTAAATTAATTTTAGCACACTTGTCTTTGAGAAATAGGATGGAACTTGGGCAAAGGTCGGAGACCAAACTAAGCAAACAATGATCAGGTGCTGGGACCCTAGGAGGTTGGGAATTCCTGGCTACACACCCAAAGATTTGTCTGAAATCTTTGAAAAAGGAAAAATAATGGCATAAAACACTACTTGGCTGAATTCCAGCCAGTTGCCTTGGCATGCAGAGCCCAATGTAAGAAAAGAGAGGCTGGATTTGTAAAATGCCACTCTGCTCACAGTAGGGCAGCAAGGGAAGTGAGATCAATTTCTTTCCAGAAGACATACGTGGAATGATGGATAAGGGAGGCAGGAAATTAGGAACGAGATGCCCCCAAATCTCGGAGTCACTTAGTGACTTCAGCTTTCATTGAATGTCCTTCTGCAGATGCATGGATAAACACAGTGTACAATGGATTATTCTTCAGCCATAAAAAGGGATGAAGTGCTGATACATGCTACACATGGATGAACCTAGAAAATGTTACGTTAAATGAAGAAGCCATTCACAAAAGAGCACATATTACAGGCATATCAGAGATACTGAAGGTTTGTTTCCAGACCTCTGCAATAAGGCGAATATCACAATAAAGCGAGACATACGATTTTTTTGGGGGGGAGGTTATCCAGTGCATATAAAAGTTAGGTTCCCAGTATACTGTAGTATACTGTAGTCTATTAAGTGTGAAATAGCATCATTTCTTAAAAAAATGTACATACCTTAATTAAAATGTGACACAGAGACACAAAGTGAGCACATGCTGTTGGAAAAATGGTACTTATAGACTTGCTCCATGCAGGGTTTGGGGGTTGCCACAAACAGTGTGTTTTTTACAAATTGAATATCTGCAAAGTGCAATAAAGCTAAGCACAATAAAATAAGTTATGCCCGTATATGATTCCATTTATATGAAATCTCCAGAATATGCAAATATATAGACAGAAAGTTGATAGTAATTGCCTAGGGCTTGAAGGGATGTGGATTTTGGGGCATGATAGCTAAAGAGTGCAGGGTTTATTTTTGAGAAAATCAATGAAATTGACAAACCCTTAGGAAGATTAGAAAAAAACAGAGAAGATGCAAATAAATAAAATCAGGATGAAAAGGGGGACATTATGAGTGATTGCACAGAAATAAAAAGGATCATAAAAAATCTTTATTTCAATTAAACCTTTACATTCTCGTATTTCAAAGGAGTAAAAACTTTCAACAAGCTTTCTCTGAACAACACTTCCCCCCTGTTCCTCTCCATTTCTTCATTTGCAGAGGCAACTACATTTGACCCCGTTAGTTCGTTATTTGATAGTTACCTCTGTATCTCTAAATTGTATGTCTAGAAAGTGACCAGTCATTACATCTCTTTTTTTCTCCCTGATTAGATATATGGTGGGTCTTCTTATTCCATCCTGTATGTCTCTTAGTCTCCCTTTCATAAGTATGTATTTTTTATAATCTAGGTAATGCCTAGTGCTGTAACTTCATCAGCACTATCTTCCTCTTCACTAATTCTCACTTTAGCTATTTCTAATCTGCTATCCATCAAATGAGTTTTGTAATTTCAAAGAATGTATTTTTATTTCCATACTTACTTCCAGTCTTCCTCCTTTTCCCATAATTTTCTGATAACCAGTTATGATTTCTCTTGTTTATTTCTTAAATCACTTAAATATGCTTTTTTAAAAACTGTTTTCCTATTATTCTAATATGGCACAGTCTTAAGATGCTCATGCTCCTATATTTTGTATCCTCTTGTTCTCCTGATCAGAGCAGATTATTTCCTTGTTTTTTATTGTGATCTCTGAGGGAGTGCCCCAATCTCTGGGTTGTGGAAGTATCCCTCCAAAGTTGTTTTGCATTTCCTCCTCTCAAATGCTCCATGGGTTCCATAAAGCCAGAACTATTTTATTTTCTATAAGCTTTCAGCATGGATTTCCTATGTCATGTGATTAGAATTACTTTGGATCCCACATCTGTATTTGATAAAAGCTTGGGGCTCCGAGTCCTTGAAGGAGACATTTTATCCCCCAACCCTGAGCTCCAGGTGAATGGGGGGTCTCATCAGCACCATGCCTTGTCCATCACCATTCATGAATGACACTCACCACCTGCTACTGCAGCAGCAGCTTATGTTCAGATGGCTGCAGGTGCATGTCTATATAAGGAAGCTGGGAAGTTCCTTTTTCTTTCCTGGCTATGTCTTTAAATTGTTTCTGTTAATGTTTTCCCTAGTAATTCTACACGTTTGAAGCACGGTGGTGCCTGCGTTAGCTCAATGTGCCATGCTGCTGATCTGATGCTCATTGTTAACCATATCCCATCTGCAGATTGGTATTTCAGATTTATTTTACTGTGCAGTTGAGCCATATCATCTATACATATATATTCTATATTCATCAATATTTGCTCAGCAGAGAGAGAGGGAGGAACAATTTGAATAGTTTGGGGGATCACACTTAATTTTGGAATTACACACAGACATCAAACCCTAACTTCTACATAAGATATGACACATGGTTGCTCTCAGTTTCCTGTGAGACTCCCTGACTACAATTTTACATCTCAACTCACTGCAAAGGGAACTAAGACAATGTATTTCACTGAAGTATTTCCATCCCTTTACCTCAACCCCTCCTCCCACCATTAAAAAATAATGCAAATAAATCCCAAACAATTAACATCCTTGTGTTGAAGCAACTAGTAACCCTGGCTGGCAAAACAGATTAATTTGGAAATTATCTATGTTTCTGTATGGCATTTGCCTTCCAGGACTTTGACCTGACTACAGGGAATTGGCTTGATGCCCTTTTGTTATCTAATCTCTTGGTTCACCTAACCTTGGACTTCTGCACAAATGTTAACTACCCCCAAAGCCTTACTAATTCAGTCCAGGTGAGGAAGTCAGACAACT
This sequence comes from Tolypeutes matacus, assembly GCA_026826555.1. Taxonomy (NCBI): domain Eukaryota; kingdom Metazoa; phylum Chordata; class Mammalia; order Cingulata; family Chlamyphoridae; genus Tolypeutes; species Tolypeutes matacus. The sequence continues at coordinate 14,482,010 of JAKSZT010054518.1, forward strand.
ATGGGTTGGTGAGCTTTAATGAATACATTTCCTGATTTCAGGAACATGAAGAAATTCTAGAAAGCTCATAAAATTTTGATAAGTAGAGATGGAGCCCGTTTTAAGATAGTGACCCACATCACATGTATTTAGTATCAGCTGTCCACATGTAAGGTGCTTACAAGTTGCTTTCTTAAGTAGGTTAACCTCCCTGCTAGTAAAAAAGGACAACTTTTGCTTTTTCTGCCTTTATTTCTCTTTTTTCAGTTATCAGCACATTTGTTTTCCCTTGGGGTGGGGGATTGGTGTGGAGCTACGGGGGGGTGGTGGTGGCAAGGATCTCTTAGGGCTGGGCATACAACCTAGCCAGATGAATGAGAGGCAGCCCTTGAATGTTTGCTGGAGGTGTTAGAAAAGAGGCGGCTTTCTGCTGGGGTGGCTAACCTGATGATGAGCCTGAGGTTGCTAGGGGCTGCATTTATTATCTATCGACAGCATAACAAAGCTTTACAAACTTAATGGCCTAAGCTAATTATCTCATGTTTTCTGAGGGTGCTGACCTCATTCAGGTCCTCATGGGCTGTTGGACTGAGGGCCTCAGAGTCTCACTGGCTGGAGGCTGCACTCACTTCTCTGCCACATGGGCATCAAAGCTTGCAAGCTGAGAAGGCAGTAAAGAGAGCCTGCTAGCAAAACAAAGATCACAATTTAATGTAACCTAATCACAGAAGTGACAGCTCATCAACTTTGCCATGTTTTCTTGGTTAGAACTAGATAACTCAAGGGAAGGGAGTTCCACAAGGCCATGAATATCAGAAGGCAGGGGTCATGGTGGCCGTCGAGGAGGCTGCATAACACAATGGCTATCTGGTACCATAAAGGGAGAGTCCACCTGAGATTGAAACCAGCCCCTAAAGGGAAGCAGAGCTAAGAAATAAGAGGGAGGCAGATACTTATGGTTTATCAGCTATGCTCCTGGATCTAGCCACACCTGAAGCCAACACTTTGACATGCCAGTTACATGAACTAATTACTTTTCTCCTTTAAGAATGCCACATGTGCATTGGGTTTCTATCACTTGCAACCTAATGAAAGAATCCTGATTAATACACAAGGATTTGGTCCGATTGTCACCTTCAGAACAAGGCTGCTTGCTGAAAGGATGCTAGTGGTCTGGAAGTCCCTCCAGAATCCTACCGTGGAGGGGGTTAGTTCTGGAGGTCAGAGGGTCTCGTCTCTCCAGGTGCCTCTGCTTCTCCCTGTGCATCTTCTCTGTTCTCTCACTGCCAATGGACCTATTCTCCTCCATTCTGTATATCCTTCTCCTTACCCATAGTCCCTGTTGCCTCTGATTCTCCACTTGCACAAAGCTCTTCATGGCCCCTCTGGGCACTCTGGGCATCATCTCTTTTCAGCATGAGCTCCTACTACTTACTGCTGCCGGTTTCTCTGTTATACTAGTGCAGACTCGAGAGGCAGAATCTGATTGGCCCAGCTCAGCCTTTTCAGCCAGGCCACTTCACAGTGGTTTGACAAGCCTGTGGATTAGCTGCCAGGGGTCAGGGGGTAGGCTGTAGGAGCTGCAGGCATGATGGGCACTCTGCCGCTGGGATTGTCTAATCACCAGGCAAGCCGTTTTGCATAAAGATGGTGAAGAGTCTGGGTTGAATAATCACCAATTTGACATTACTTATGGACGGATGAAGTTTCACTGAGCTTTAGCTCAGTGAAACATGATTTGGGAGACCTGGTTTCTCTTGCTAGTTCCTTTTGTTCTGTTGCTAACTGTGTGCAGGCCATCTGCATTCGCTAGGACTCTTTCTGTTGCAAGCAAAACACATCCCACTTAAGTGAGCACGGGCCCAAAATGGAATTTGCTGGCTCAAGTGTCTGAAAAGTCCAAGGCTAGATCTTGCTTCATGCTTGGCAGGATCCAGGGGTCAGACAATGTCAATGTCAATAGGAGTCGGTCTCTCTGTTTTGCCTTCTGTTTCTCTGTTTCAGTCTCCCTCTGTCTCTCCTCTCTCTGTCTCTCCTCTCTCTGTCTCTCTCTTCCTCTCTGTCTTTATTCTTTGTCTCTGTCTCTTTGTCCTTCTCTGTCTCCCTGTCTCTGTCTCCTCTTTCTCTCTCTTTTTATCTCTCTGTCTCTCAGTGCTACTTTCCTGTGTTGGCTCCACTCTGAGGCAGCCTCTCCCTTCGTGGTGACAGAATGGCCAGAGAAGCTGCAAGCTGGCATCCTCCCACTTTAGCCATGCTGCCTGGAAGAAAGATTCCCTCTTCCCAATGATTCCCCACAAGTCCCCAGAACTGACTCACAGCCTGGCTTGAACTAAGACTGAACCAAGGACTTAGACCAAAGGGGCACAATGCTTCGACTGGCCAGCCCTGGGTCACATCACCACCCTGGCGCTAGGGGGTGAAGTCAGCCACCCCCTAAACCACAAGAAATGAGCATGACAGAGGGGCGGAAAGCCTGGTCTTTACCCAGACACAGCCAATCAAACTTCCACAGTCCCAGAAGTGCCCTAAAAACCCAGGTACAGATCTCAGGCGTGGGTGAGCTTAGGGAGCTATAGGGCAGATGCTCAATATTTGCTGGTTGCTAAGGGCACAGTTCATGTATTAAAGGAGGAGAGGAGAGTGTAAAGAATAAGAAAGAAAAGAAAAAGAAAAGTTAAGTTTATTGACACACATCTAGTGTCTGCCTTTCTGGATTGTAATTTGTTTATATGTCTAAGCTGGGTGCTTCTGTAGTTGCTTGCTGTGGGGAGAATCAAGTGAATGAGGCTGGAAAACCACAGGTGTTTTTGTTTGTTGAGTGAGCGGAAGGAGTTAACTGATGTGGTTATTCCGTAGAATGGCTTCATTACAGTTGTACTCTTTATGGTTCTGCTAGAGAAAGTGTTTTAACATAAGAGGTTCAGAATCTGTAGCCTGGCCATGTCAGTGACATGGAACTGGGTGAGAGAAACTGGACCGAGACATTGTTTTTGGAAGTTTACATCTGACCGGTCTCCAGGATTCTACCGTTCAGGTTTTATATTGAGATCTTTGCCTTTTTTTTTTTTTTCCCTATGAGAATTTCAAAGTGTTTGAACAAACATTCTTTACATTCTCACTGGCATCTTCTGGGCATTTCTTGGAGAGAGTTTGGCAGAAAATTAATTTTCAAAATGAGAAAATGCTAGAAGTTGCTGGCAAATGTGTCCGTAGACTAAGAGGTAGTTGGCAAGATTGCTCCATGAATAGCATGTCCTTTTAGAGAATGGGAAACAGAGGAAAGCTAGAGACCACTGATGTAGATCCATCTCTCTTTCTTCAGTTAATAACATGAGCTCTCTCTTGGATACCCTGCCCCTGCCCAGACCAGCTCCTGATTTGGCAGAGACCTTTAGAAAAGCAGAGCAAACAGGTTCTCTTCTCAGCTGGGCCTTTGGCCAGTCACTGAACCTTTCTGAGCTTCAGATCACCAGATCAGGGGGTAAACAAGAAACAATCTCAAACCTCTAACATTTGTTGATGCCTAAAAAAATCATTGATAAGACCATCATTTTAAGCAGTCATTTAAAGAACACCTTTTTGAATTGTGTTTAAGATCAGAAAATGTTCAAAATAGAATTTAAGAAAAGAGAGATAATGTGGAAGCATATATGTATTCTTAGGTGGATCATATATTCTACATATATATATATTGTTTAAAACATGAAAATAAAACTTTGTGGAAATAGAAACATTGAAAAAAATGAGAGGGTAAACCTGGTTGATTACCCTGGTTCTCACCCAATTTGGAATATAATATCTCAAACTTAAAATGTGAATGTTCTTTGACCATAAACCCCATTTCTAGGATTTTAGACTGAGGAGGTTAAAAAAAAACCAAACAAACCAACCAACACCCAACCAGATAAGTGCATGAAGACACACGTAAAAGGATGCATATTGCAGAGCTATTTACACACATAGCAGTGGAAGCAGTTTAAATGTCCCCAAATGGAGGACAATCCATATAGAATCCTTTTGTTGTTTTGCGCTTGCTCTCTGCTGTGTCCATTTGTCGTTCTTGTCGTTCTTCTGTGTCTGCTTGTCTTCTCTTTAGGTGGCACTGGGAACCGATCCTGGGACCTTCTGGAGTAGGAGAGAGGCGCTCAATCTCTTGCGCCACCTCAGCTCCTGGTCTGCTGTGTCTCTTATGGTCTCTCCTCTGTGTCTCTTTGTGTTGCATCATCTTGCTGCGCCAGGTCTTTGGGCGGGCCAGCACTCCCGCGCAGGCCAGCACTCTACGCGGACCAGCTTGCCGTGTGGGCCAGCTCGCCCAGGAATTGAACCCTGGACCTCCTATATGGTAGACGGGAGCCCAATTACTTGAGCCACATCCATTTCCCCTGTATAGAACCCTAAGCAGCCATTTAGAATGCTACTGTAGTAATTTATTAATAAACATGATGGAGCAAATGGAAAAAAAAGACAGAGTACACACCAGATGCATGTATAATCTGACCCAGTTTGTAATGAATACGTGTTTTTATACATACATGTCCATGTTAATATACATAGAAGGAAGTCTGGAAAGAAATACACCAAGATGTTCATTGCTTTTGGTTGGTCAGATTGCCAAAAGTTTTTAATTACTTCATTAATTAATTTTGTTTGCATATTTATAGTTAAAAGTTTTATATAAAGAATATGGAATAATAGTGATAGCTTCCCACTTGGAGGTACTGGGCACTGTGTGAAGCATATCACGTGTTTTGCCATTTGATTCTCACAATGATCATTTCAGGTGTGTTGTTAAACCCATTTAGAGAGGAGGAAACTGAGGCTTAGAAAGGATAAGTCTCACGGCTGTATTAGTTCCCCATTGCTGCTGTCACAAATTACCACAACCTTCGTGGCTTAAAACAACACACATTTCTTATCTTCCAGTACTGAAGGTCAGAAATCTGATGTGGACCTCACTGGGTAAAAGAAGGTGTGGACAGTGCTGTGTTCATTTCTGGAGGCTCTAGCAGAAAACCGCTTTCTTGCCTTTTCCAGCTTCTCCTGGCCACCTGCATTCTTTGGCCGGTGGCCCCTTCTTCCATCTTCCAAGCCAGCAATGGCCAATCTAGTCTTCCTCACACCCCATCACTCTGACTGACTCCTCTGCCTATTTTCCACACCTAAAGGACCCTTGTGATTACATTGGGCCCACTCTAATAATCAAGGATAATCTTGCTACTTTAAGGCCAGCAGATTAGCAACCTTCATTCCAACTACCTTACTTCTCCCTTGCCTTGCAATCTAACATATGCTCAGGTTCCAGGGATTAGGACCTGGATGCTTGCCCAAGGCTGCACAGGTCCTGGATGATGGACTTGGGATTTAAACTCAGGCCCAGCCCTTAGCAGTATGCTATGTGGCTGATTCATTTGCTCTGTGACTGATTGTTTCAGCATTGAAGAAAATTGTAAACATTTTAGAGGCTAAAAAAAAAAAAAAAAAAGGATACTTCCTTGCCAGTGTCTTCAGCCTTACTCCACCTGATTGTTTATATCACCCATATCTGCCTATAAAAACGCCCCCTTCCAGCAAAAGCAGAATGCACACTCTCCCTGAAACACCTAACCTTGCTTCTACCTCAGGCTGTGGCTTACACTTGGCAGTGTCAGTCTTGGTCATTCAAGAAGCTGACTGGGCTCAGGTAGGCAAGAAATGAGGAGAAACAGCTGTGGGAGGAAATGGGGCGCAAACCGGGAGAGGCTGGGGAAGGCAGGAAATTTGGGCGGGAGCGTCTTAGTGTGCAGTGTGCCTCTAAGAGGAGCCGCCAGGCAGATGGCAGGAATCCGGTCTCTAGGGACCAGGCCCGCCCTGTGGCCCTGCCAGGCCCGGGGGAAGGATGGCCTCGGCCTCAAAGCGCAGCAGCCGCGGCCGGGATCAGTAACACCGCGGGCAGTCGGAGCACCGAGAGTCTTCCTGGCCACGGACCGCTAACACCTTCACTAGGGGGAGAAGGTCCCCGAGGGCAGAGCCCTTGCCGGGCTGGCCTGGATTCTCAGTGGAACCTGTTCCGCCACTCGCGCCTCTCCCAGCCTCAGCTCATCGATCTGCTGTGTCTCTCATTGTCTCTCTTCTGTGTCTCTTTTTGTTGTGTCATCTTGCTGTGCCAGCTCTCTGTATGGGCCAGCTCTCTGCTCGGGCCAGCTTGCTTTTCACCAGGAGGCCCCGGGAATGGAACCCTGGACCTCCTATATGGTAGACGGGGGCCCAATTACTTGAGCCACATCTGCTTCCCGTAATTTTACATTTATTCAATGCCATTTGACTAATGACTTTCTCCACTGTTAGACTATATGCTTCAGAATGCTAAGCACTGTACCTGCTTTTGCTTAGAAGATTCTAGAAATTAATTTATGGAATGAATGAAGGAAAAAATCCATAATGATCAGTGCTTCACCTTCCAAGTCATTACCTCCAGCCTGGACTCTGACACTTAACTATTTGTGAAGCCTTAAGCCAGTCATTGTATGCCACTTTATTTTCTTCACTCGTTCATGCCTTCGACCTAGCAAGCCCCTTTTGGTAATTTTCCCAAAATAATCTGCCAACTCTCTAAGAATATATGTACAAGGATGTTCATGGCAGCAATATTTTTTTAAAGGAAAAAATCAGACTAAATTTCCAGCATTAAGGGGTTTCTTGAATAAATTGTGGTACATCTAGAGCACTTAAAAATGATGAATCTTTATTTGATAGTAGTCTATAGAGTATAATGCCAATTTTTTTGGTGGGGAAAAAAAAAACCAAAACAATATTATTATTATTATTTTTTTACCGGGAGGTCCCGGGGATCGAACCCCGGTCTCTCCATATGGTAGATGGACGCTGAACTTCTTGAGCCACATCCGTTTCCCCAAAACAATATTATTAAACTCATTTTTTTTTTTTTCAACGGGAAAGATGTGCCCCAAATTGTTACCGATATTTATAACCAAATAGTGGGATAGAAGTGACTTTTCTTTTTCTCTAATTTTCTACAATAAATTTGTATTATTTAATAAGAAATACAAACAGACTTTTTCATTCCCTAGGAAGTAGTTATCAATGTCAAAAGCTACCCCAGCTCAAATCAGGTGGTTATTCCCATTGTGCCCACTACCTTTAGCGAAAAGAAAGCAGTTGCATGTAAATAATTGTGTTAATTCTTTTACTGTAGCATAGATTCTATTTACAAAATGTTTGTTTATAAAGTTTTATGGATTTTTTACAGTGAAGTGTTTACAGTTGTTTAATAAAGAACTGTATGTATATTTTGTACAGGCTCCTTTTTGTGAATCCTTAAGAACTTAACTCTAGAAAGCAAACGCTGAGCTACTGTTTATTATACTTAAAGGCTCAAAAACCTCCAGGCCAGACGGTATTTGGCATTTCTTGAAAAGAAATGTACAAAACACTTGCTTAAAAAGAAATTTAAAGTGGTAAAAACTCAGAGCATTACTATCATGCACTTTGCAAATGCCTCACGAGCACTTATGGCACAGCTAGCAGAGAGCACCAGGCTCCCTGGTAATATTTAGGTAACTTTTAGTGTGCTTCCGTAAGTCTGTTGTAAAACCACCTGGACATTGTCAAGAATAAAGTCAAACGCCATATTCCAAAAAAAAAAAAAAAGAAAAAAAGAAAGCAGTTGATGGCCAATATGAACACTGGTTTTGGTGGAGATGACGCCACTTGTGAGCAAAATAGGAATAATTACAGATTAAAAAAAAATCTTTTCCCAGGAAATTTGTGAGGACCAAGCGTGGGGGGTGGGGCGGGGATCAAACACATGTGCAACCACATCTGGCGGCTGAGAAGACCTCAGGAGCGCGCTCCGGCGCGCGCAGCCCGCAGCTACCACAGCCAGGGAGCATGCGCGAAGGGTCAGCGCCGCGAGGCTCGTCGAGAAGGTCGCAAGAGAAAAAGCGAAGCCTTCCATTTCTGAATTTAAGACACAGGAGCCAAAATACATGCGACAAAGGTTAAAAAACAAAATCACAACAAAGGTAGTTCGATTACATTTCCTGAAGCAACGGCCTTGCAAGCACAGCCGAGACGTGGGCAGCAGCGGGGACCAGGTTCCCTGCGAGGAAAAATGGAGGAGGGGCTGTCGTGACCCAGGAGCGCGAGGCGCGCCGCGCTAGCGCGCCGGCCAATCAGAGACTAGAGTGCCGCCCCGGACTCGCCGGTGATTGGCGGGACGGAGGGGCGGAGCGGCGGGCTGGGCGCGTGCGCCCACGCAGTCGCTGCGTCGCCGCCCCCTGCCGCTAGAGTGCGTGCGGCTCCGAGTAGGTCGCGGGCTGCGCTTGGCTGTTTCCGGTCCTCGCTGCCTTCGGTCCCGCGATGCCGGTGGATATCAGCAAGTGGTCTGGGCCCCTGAGCCTGCAGGAGGTGGACGAGCGGCCGCAGCACCCGCTGCAGGTCAGGTACTCCGGAACGAGGATCGACGAGCTGGGCCAAGTGCTGACGCCCACCCAGGTATCTGCGAGCGGCGGGGGGATTCCTGCCTGCGTGCGCCGGGGCCACCCGGGAGAGGCGTCGCGGTGTCCGCACTGGGGATCCGGCATGCGGCGGGCGGGGTTGGGCCTGCAGGAGAAATCGAGCTGCTTTCCCGGGACGGACGGGCCCAAGGAAGGGCCTAGGCCCGGAATCAGCCGGGACCACGGGGGCAGGGGCCGGTAGGAGGCGGCGCCCGGGGCACAGTAGGCCAGGCCGCCCCTGGGGTCTCAGGAGGTTAGGCCTCGCTTTTGGGAACCCAGGCCCCACCCGACAGCACATGACGCATTCTGTAATCGCTGTAGGCCTCGCCCCGCGTTTTCTCCTTCGAGCGGCCAAGCGCGTGGGCCCCGGGAGGCGCTACTGCGTTCTGCAGATGGAAGGCTGAGGGCAACGGCCTTTTTTTACCGTTTCACCTCTGACGCCAGTGGCGGAGGTCAGACCCGGTCCTGGCTGCTTCATGTGGAGAAATGAGGTTTCTCGACGACATTGCTAGTGGTTATGAAGCTCCAGACAACGGTGTCAATAAACTGCCCTGACATCAGGGAGAGTTCTTAGGTTTGGATGTTTAAATATATTAACGTGCCCATGTAATGGAGGCTGACATTAATGCGTATAAAACCTGAGATCCTGATTCTTACTAGAGTGACTACAAGTTAACTTTTAGTAATAATTTATTCTGTTTTACCTTTGAGGAATCTGAGGTCCCAGAGCAGTGGTTTCCTCAGCGCTTCTAAATTTTTAACTCCAAACTGGTTCTTTACTACAGGTTAAGGACAGACCCACCAGCATTGAATGGGATGGCCTTGATCCTGGTAAACTGTATACCTTGGTCCTCACAGACCCGGATGCTCCCAGGAGGAATGATCCCAAATTCAGGCAGGTTGGGGAAAGGTGGGGAAAAGCAGGCCATCCAAATATAATCTGGTATTTCTGGGACTGTGTGAGTCCCTGGCTGGATAGACTGCTAGAAGAAGTTAAACAGTTGAGCTGTTCATGGTCATGCTTAAGCCATTGTGTCGCTTCTGCCCCTTCACTCCTTAGACTGCACTTGAGAGCCATATCCTCCCACGGCCTGTTTTTGTAGTGCCAATGAGCTTAGAATGGCTTTTTCATTTTTAAATGTTTGGGGGAAAATCAAAAGGGGAAAAATACTTGTGACACATGAAAGTTATATGAAATTCCCATTCCAGTGTCTGCAAATAAAGTATTATTGGAACATAGCCATGCCCATTTGTGTCTTGTCTGTGGCTGCTTTCACACTGCTATGGCAGACTTGAGTAGTTGGAACAGACAATATGGCCTGCAAAGCCTAAAATATTTCCTCTCTGATCTCATCAGAAAAAGTTGGCTGATCCATGCTTTAGAGAATCTCAGTGGGAGCGAGGAGCTGGGTCTTCTCTTCTGCATATAGATGAGGTTTGCACTGGCCAAGAAAGCAGGGATTATCTGGCTTGTTCCCAGATGCGTCCTGGCACAGCATGTGCCCAGTCTGTTTGCTGGTACAGATGAATATGTACTAATATGCTGTGGTGCTGATGACCCTGTATTCTTCCTCATAGGGAATGGCACCACTTTCTGGTGGTCAACATGAAAGGCAACAACATCAGCAGTGGCACAGTCCTCTCTGATTATGTGGGCTCTGGGCCTCCCAAGGGTACAGGTCAGTAAAGGCTCTTTTGGGGAGAGTGGGCACTGTAGAAGGAGCGAGGGTGAAGATCAGGATTGAGTCAGGTGCAGCACATTTTAGTCTAGTTTTTAAAGCTTTATTCTTTGATTTATGAAAGTCCTTACCCCATATGAGACTTATGGCACTTCAGTTCTACTCTCGGATGGTTGGCTCCCAGAACACTTCAGACCTGCAGTACCATCAGGTGGTTAGAACCTGGGGTTCTGGTGTCGGATGTTCCCACTGCATAGAGCTACCTCTCGGTGCTCAGCCTTTAGTAAGGGAAGCCTGTGAGAAGATCCCGAGGCAGCAGTAGCATAGGGTGCTTGGGCCAGGTGGTGTGTGCATGGATTGAACACAGTTAAGCCATCTCAGTTCTATATTTAGCCTTTGCCCTAGGTGATCTTTGGGTTTTTAATTCCTGTGAAAGGTCTCAGAAATGATCATAGTTTCCAGTGTGTTATAAAAAATTGGTTATGTTATCTCTTTGTGGCTCCTTTCTCTCAAAAAATCTAGCTTAGTAACTTGAAAGATTTGTAAGACTTTGAGAACTAAATTTAAGATACAGGCACATACACACATATTGGATTGGACTGGATTGTTTCATATTACATATATTATCTGTTTTAAATTTAGAAAGAGAATACCATATTGAAATTCTCCAAGTTGGGTAAGTGCTGCCTAAGCTAACGTGGAAGATGCATTGTCACCACCTGTGGTGCATCACAGCATTTCTCTACTGCAGGGGTCCTTAACCTTTTTTGTTCCACAGACCCCTTTGCCAGTCAGGTGAAATGAATACTACTGTAATTTATTTATTCCATACATTCATATAAGTGCAGGAAATGCTAGATTTCAGTTAGAGGTCAGGGAAAATAAAGATAAGTTGATATTTTTTCAATTCAGGCTCACAGATCCCCTGAAATCTTTCTGCGGACCCTGGTTAAGAATTCCTACTTGCTGAAACAGAGAAACGGTGGTGGGTGGAGCTTGGCAGAATCCTAGCCTTTGTCCTAGGTACAAGAGGTACAAGAAGATCCCTGACAAGAACAGTTGGTCCTGGACTCGTGTGTTATCTGTAGGCCCACAGGCTGCAGAGGGCTTCAAGTCCTCTCATGCATTCATGCTAGAAAGGGAAAAGGACGAATTTCCCAGGGACCTATTAAGTTCTCTGGGGCATTTATAAAATTAGGCAGTCTAATTATGGGAAGTATACACATGAGAATAAGGTAATTCTCTCAATTACATGCTGTGTTCTCATTTACACACAAAGCCTCAGTAACTCACTTTTTTTTTTTCATGTTCTTTTAGTAAGGTATCATTTATATAAAATAAAATGCAGATTATAAGGGTTCAGTCAATGAATTTTGACCGATGCATACACCCATGGTCAGCATCATCAAAAACAACATACAGGGGAAGTATGTATCAAGCGATTGGGCTTCTGCCTACCACGTGGGAAGTCCTGGGTTTGGTTCCCTGTGCCTCCTGGAGAAGGTGAGCTGACACAAGATGACACAACAAAAGAGACACAGAGGAAAGACAATGAGAGAGACAACAAACCAGGGAGCTGAGGTGGCTCAGGTGATTGCATGCCTCTCTTCCACATGGGAGGTCCCAGGTTCGGTTCCCAGTGCCTCCTAAAGAGAAGATGAGCAGACACAGAGAGCACACAGCAAATGGACACAGAGCAGACAGCGGCCACAAAACAATGGGGGGGGGGGCGATAAAGAAATAAAAATCTTTAATAAAAGAAACAACATACAGGACATTTTCATCATGCAGAAGGTTCTCGAGTGACTTTTTTAGTTAAATTCCCCCAGAAGTAACCATTTTCTGGCTCCAGTCTCTACAAATCCCTTTCCTGTTCTTGTGTTCATATAAATGGTATGCAGTATGTATTTTCTTCTGAGTGATGCATCCATTATTATGTCAGTAGTTCATTCTTTTTTATTGCTAAGTAGTATTCCATTGACTGTACTATAGTTTGTTTAGCCATTCTTCTGTTGACTGTTTCCAGTGTTTGGATCTTGTGAATAAAGCTATATACAATCTTGTCATTTTGTAGGCACATGTTTTCATTTCTTTTGTGTAAATATCTAGGAGTAGAACTGTGAGTCATAAGTTTATAGTTAATTTTATAAGAAATGACCTGAGTTTTCATTCTTCAGTCAGTAAGTATGTGAAAGTTTCAGTAGATCCGTATTTGTGCCAACATTAGGTGGTGTCAGTCTTTGATTTTAGACATGGTGTATGCAAACTGGTATTTTGTGGTTTTATCCTGTGTTATCGTGGTGACTTAAAGAGGTCTAGCATCTTCCCATGTGCTTAAGTTAAGGTGAGTTTGAGTCATTTCAAAGCAGATCCCCAGTCTTCTAAGGAAGTAAGTTTTGGAGGTAGAAAGGTAGCACTCTTCTTTAGCCTGTGCAGGCTTGATTGTGGTTCAGGGGGCACTTGGTCAGTGATTTGCTGGGTCCTTCATGCAATTCTCATATTTTTAGCTCTTGCCATGTGCCAGGCTAGAGTATTCTGGAGTGATAATGGTGGACAAGACAAACACTGTAGCTTTATAGAGTTCACTTTCTAGTGGGGAGGTGAAATTTAAAAAACAGGAATTTCAGATGGTGTTACAGTGGGCCTTATGATGGGAGTGGTGGGGAATGACTGTCAACAAGGTCCTCTTTGAGATGGGTGGAGGCTGGAGTTGGGTGAATGAGGAGAGAATGGTAGGAGATAAGGCCCAAGGTGCACAAGGCCCAGATCTGGCAGGTGTTCGGAGGCCAACATAAAGGGCTTGGACTTAAGGGGAGCCACTGGATGATGGGAAGCAGGTGAATGGCTTGACTCATTCTGCCTCTCAGGGTCTTGAGCGTTTGCCTTCTGAAAAGGGCGGTCTGAGGGCAGTTGGAAAGTTCTGTGAAAATGGATTCTGTCTCCATCCAAGGTGCCAAGCTCTGTACATCTCCCCTCTCTTCCTCAGGCCTCCACCGCTACGTCTGGCTGGTTTATGAGCAGGACAGACCACTAAAGTGTGACGAGCCCATTCTCAGCAACCGATCTGGAGACCGCCGTGGAAATTTCAAGGTGGCTTCTTTCCGCAAAAAGTATGAACTTGGGTCCCCAGTGGCAGGCACATGTTACCAGGCTGAATGGGATGACTATGTGCCCAAACTCTATGAGCAGCTGTCCGGGAAGTAGAGAAAATCCAGGAAATGCAAACTGCTCCAGAGGCCCTGAGCAGTAGAGTCAAATTAGTGCTGCATGTTGATTTTTCCTCTTCTGTCCCCATTCTTACAAGTGAGACTTGAGCAGTCAGCTAGTGGTTTTGAATGACTTTTCCTGTTACCTGTTCTTTAGAATTACAGGGGCATACACCCCAGTTTATGTTGTGATCAAATATGAAATCCATTTTGGGGGATATTTTGGTACTGTGATGGGGTCATCAAATTGTTAACATAAAATAACAACCCAGAATTCAAAAAAGAAAAAAATCCAAGTAAAAAGACCAGATGTTTGGTAATAGGGCAGAGCATCAAAGACTGTTAGGGAGCTAAGATTAGTTGCCTCTGCCTTTGTGAGCCCCATTCCAGAATTGTGGATGGCGGCTTCTTCTGAGAAATGCTTTTATGGTGCCATCTCACCAAGAGAGCCAGAGGCTGGCACCTCTGCCAGACCCCATCACGGTCCATCTCAGATGGTCAGCCGGTGTCAGTGTCCTCCTCTGGCTCCTTTCGAGGAGCACTGCCAGGAGAGTCACTTTTATGGTGTTGAGGCCTGGCCCATCTCCACAGGCAGCAGGGTCGGCAGGACCCCTTAGATCTATGCCTGTTGACTTCAGTGGTATAAGACAAGCTGGTCTGGAGTATCTGAATGTTGTGTTAATCTTGCTGTTTGCTTATAGTTGAATAAAAAGAAAAACAGTGAGTGGGCCTCCAGCTGTTTTTCCTTTTGGGGTCTGGGGTTCCATGAATGTGGGAAGTAAAGAGACAGCCTGTAAGGGTAAGTAGCCCCTTTCCCTACTGACCAGCAGTAGGGACTTGAGCCAGGGCCTACACAGAGCACCCATGCAGAAATGCGTGCCCTCAAGCCACAGCCGGAACAGCCCTCAAACTTGAGGCTTTTTTAAAAAGTCATACAAACTTTAGGACCCATGTCGTCTTGCCCACCGAGGACCTTCGCCTTGTGAGTGGTCCTTTCACCTTGAAAATGATGTTTAAAGAAGCTGATTGAAAACCTTTCCCCTTGTGCAGTTCTGTGCTGATACCATGACCATGGCTAATAAATAACTTATACCGCATTTGTTAGCCATAGAGAATCAACTAACAACAACAACAAACAGGGTGGGAGGGGAAATAAGTTTTAAAAATGATACAGGCACATGCTTAGACAACAAAAACAGTATAAGAAGAAAATTCCTCTCACCTTGCAGTCTCCTCAACAGCTGCTAAAAGTTTCTTGTGTTTTCTTTCAGAAGACAATTTAAATATAGACTTATTTATTCTTAAATTACAGTCTTGGGAAGCGGCTGTGGCTCAATCAGTAGGGCTCCTATTTACCATATGGGAGGCCCCCGGTTCGGTTCCCGGGGCCTCCTGGTGAAGGCAAGCCCGCCCGCATGGCGTGGTTGGCTGACCCAGCGAGCACAAGCAGCAAGGGGGGTTAAATGAATAAATAAATAAAATCTTTAAAAAAAAAAAAAATTACAGTCTTACCATACATACTGGTATATATTGTTCAGCACTTATTTCAGCGAATGTACCTTTACATAATACAGCTTCAGTTAGCAAGTACTATTTTGAATGGATTTTTGATTTTATGAATGTTCCATAATATATTTATCCAATCCCCTACTTGGCTTATTTATTATTATTTCCTATTTTAAGCTGCTTCAGTGAACATCTTTCTATATGTATAAAATACTTTTGCAAATAAGTAATTTGATTGGATAAATTGCTAGCACTGAGATAGTTGGGTCAGAGGGTATATACATTTTTAATTCTGATATTGTGGGAGATTGAATTACTTACCCAACAAAGACATATTCTTAATCTGCATTCCTCGGGGGTGAACCCACTTGTAATTGCATCCTTTGAAGATGTATTATTGGTTAAGGTGTGGACCCATTTGTGTATAGGATCATCTAAGACCCATTTGTGTATAGGATCATCTTAAGATCCACTGAATCTGGGTGGACCTTAATTGATATTACTGGAGTCCTTTATAAGAAGAAGAAATTTGGATGCATCCAGAAAAGGCCACAGGAGAAATGAAGAGCAGATGGGAGAGGGTGTCGTGTGGCAAAAGGCAGAGATGTGAGCCAAGGAACCCCAAGGATTGCAGCGAGTCAGCACCAGAAGGCTGCAGACTGGAGAGAGAGCATGGGCTTGATGATGCCTTGATTTTTCACTTTTAGCCTCCAAAACTGTGAGACAATAAATGCTTGTTTAAGCTATCCCACTGTGTGGCGTTTGACTTAGCAGCTTGGCAAACTAAGACAGATACAAATATCCTTCCAGAAAGATGACACTCATATTCATATCAGCGGTTTTCCAGAGTACCTGTTTTTCCATACTCTTACCTGAATGGTGTCTTCTCAAACTTTAAACATTTTGCCAATTTGATATTTATGTAGATTTAAAATAATTCAGGGAAGCGGCTGTGGCTCAATCAGTAGGGCTCCCGTTTACCATATGGGAGGCCCCGGGTTCGGTTCCCGGGGCCTCCTGGTGAAGGCAGGCCCGCCCGCACGGCGTGGTTAGCTGACCCAGCGAGCACAGGCAGCAAGGGGGGGATAAATGAATAAATAAATAAAATCTTTAAAAAAAAAAAATAAAATAATTCATTTTTCTTGAAATTCCTATTTTTATGAGACTTGTTTTGCTAACCACAGTACTTTTTTTGTTATACATAACCAGAAGATTGAAAAATTGGAGTCATCTATTAGTTTCCTTGTCTAAAACAGGTATATGCTTAAATGGATTCAGAAAAAGTTGAACAACCCAACTAATCGTGAAGTACATGTACAAAAAGTTGACATAAAAAGAAAAATATATATGGGAAGGTCCATTAACCATAAAAACAAGGAGATAACATTTTTCACCAATTAAATCAGAAGGTGAAGTGAACTTACTGAAGGGCACTTAGCTAAGAAGTTGGGCGGGCCTGGTTCTAATCTCAGCTCTGGCCCCAAAGCCCAGTTTATAACTACAATGCCCCTTACATGCAAATTCTCATTTGCAGAAAGAGTGACCATCAAACTGCCTTACCTACTTGTTGGGAGGATCTTTGCTAACATCAGGTTAATACATGCATGTGACTAAACTTAGCTTGGTTGACATACATGGATGATTTTAAGGAACAGTTTACAAACAGCAGTTTCCACAGGGCAGTTCCCTGTCTACACGTTGACCAAGAGTGTTTATAAGGGTTTAGAATGAAGAGAAGCAGACATCTTTACCCTGGATCACAGAAAGCTTTAGCAACCATGCCGGAGCTCAATGTGTGCAACATATCTGGAACCTTGGGGACCACCCACCCACTTTGACTTCATGGCAGAACATACATAACAATGCGTCACTTACTCTTTTTTTTTTAAAATGGAAATTTATTGACTCATGGTTTTGAGACTAAGAGGAAATCCAAATCAAGGTGATACTTTCTTCCTGAAGACTGGCATTCTGGGACTGGCTGCCAGCCATCCTTGGTCCTTGGCTCCTCTGTCACATGGCAATGCCACTTACTCTTGAAGCCCTAAATTAAACCCTCACTACCTGGCAAGGCCAGATCTCAGAAACAATGGGATTGCGGTCTCCCGTATTTGAAAATGGCAGTACACTTCTGGGTCAGGCAACAAAGGACTTCTGTTCTTAAATTAGCCCAAAGTCAAACAGCCTCAGTGTCTACTTAAAAGAACCTTTGAGCAGTTTGCAGTTGCTCCTGGGATGTAGGCCAAACCCTAACAAGGTCCATAAGGCTCTGCATGATCTGACCCCCATTTGCCTCCAGCTTCATGCCACTTGTCTTCTCACTCATTAAACTCCAACCTTGGTGATCTCTCAGTACCCTGAACATGCCAAATTCCTTCCAGATTGGGTCTTTAACAAATGCTGCCTGGAATCCTTCCCCTCCCATTTTCTCTGACAATATCCCAGTCACCCCATGAAGGCTAGGCTAGAGTCTCCGGTACTACACTTACGACATTATAGTTGTAATTTTAAAGTATGTGTATATGTGTAAATTTTTAATTATCTCCATTAGACTGGACACTTCATGAGGACAAGGACAGTGTAGGTCCTGCTCATTGTTCCCAGCCCCTGACATGATATGTAGTGCACATAATGAAATCTCAAATAATCATTCATTGAATAAATGATTCTTAAGTTTAGGAAGCATGGATTTTTTTATAGCCATGTTCCATACTCTCCCCAAATATATACTTTAAAAAATTCACATACAGCTCGGTTTTTGCAGAGCTCTCTGAAGCCCATTTACTAGTTCCCTAGTTCTGATGTCAGTGAACATCAGAAAGCTGGTCTGATTCTTAGCTGGTGTTGCAATTTGAGATTATTTATGAACCCCCAAAAAGATAAGGATTATGTTTGTAAACTGGTCTGTTCCTCTGGGTTTTATACCTTTGATGTATTAGATTCAGCTGACATGTCTTTATGTTAAGATCAGGGCTGTAATTAGACTGTGTCACTAGAGTATAACTCAGTTTGAGTCCTTACCCCCTCTGTGGGCTCTATAAATGGACACTCAATCAAGGAGACACACAGAAGCAGAAACACAGCAGGAGACACCGCAGAGGAGAGAACTTGGTTTTGATGCTGGAGCCCCAGGGAGAGCTGAGCCATCCACCTGATAGTCTGCAGCTGAAGAGAACAGCCCTGCGCAGCTGAGCAGGCCCAGAAAGAAACGAGCCCTCCAGCCTACAGCTGAGATCAGAAGAAGCTGGGCCCACAGAGCCTTGAGAGGAAGGAGGAAGGCTGAATCCTCGCAGGTATCGGCAGCCTTCTTGCTTCAACACGTGGCAATAGACTTTGGTGAGGAACTAACCTTGAGTTGGACTCTTTAGGGCCTTGTAAGTGTAAGCTTTTACCCAAAATAAATACTTTATAAAGGCCAACAGATTTCTGGTACTTTGTATCAGCATCCCTTTTGGCTGATTGATACACCTGATTTCCCCTCCCCTCAGGACTCTGTATTCAGATTTAACATTTTTTATTCCACCCTCTCCTCTCCTATTGCTGGCCCTTCTGCCCCAATTGTTCCTATTCCTTGAGGAAACCCAAATGGCCTAGAAATTTTTCAGATCATATTTCACTTGAAGTGGTACAATATCTCTAGGATTTTAACTCAATAAACTCCCTGCTTAACCTCTTAACAAATAGTATATACGTTGACTCAACTTTAAGTTAATTGATGTACACTATATTGCACATATTTAAAGCATACAATTTGATTAGTTTTACATATGTATACACCATGAAACCATCACCACAATTAAAACATTTTCATCACCCCCAAAAGTTTCCTTATGTTCCTTTTTAATTTCTCCCTCCTACTCCTGTCCCAGTCAACTACTGATCTGCTAGCTGTCACTATAATGTGCATTTTCTAGAATTTCATATGGTTTTTTTTTGCCTTGCTTTTGAGATTTGTTTATGTTGCATGTAGCAATTGTTCCTTTTTACTGCTGAGTAGTATTCTATTGTATGGATATAACATAATTTGCTTAATTCATTCAAATGGTTATTTTTTTCCAGTTATTTTTGCTATGACAAACGGCTATGAACACATGTATAGTGGTATATCATCATTTTAGTTTGCATTTCCCTGATGACTTAAAATTTTTTTTTATTTCTCTCCCCTCCTTGTTGTTTGTGCTTGCTGTTTGCTCTCTGTGTCTGTTCATTGTATGTTCGTCTTCTTTTTAGGAGGCACCAGGAACTGAACCTGGGACACTCCGTGTGGTAGGGAGGTGCTGAATCGCTTGAGCCACCTCCGCCCCCTGCTTTTTGTGTCTCTTGTGTTTTTCCTCCTTGTATCTCTTCTTTTTATCAGCTTGCCATGCCAGCCCATCACGTCATCTCACTGTCTTGCTGGTCTTCTTTAGGAGGTACTAGGTACTAGGAACCGAATCTGGGACCTCCCATGTGGTAGGCAGACATCCAATTGCTTGAGCCACATCCGCTTCCCTCCCTGATGACTTTTGATTTCCGTGTGCTTATTGGTCATGTGTATATCTTCTTTTGGAAAGTGTTCATATCTTTTGTTCATTTTCTTACTGAGTTTGTTTTCATATGAATAAGTCATAAGAGTTCCTTACTTATATTAGATACAACTTCTTTGTCTGATATATATGTTGTGGATATCTTCTTGTGCAGTCTGTGGCTTGCGTTTTTTATTTCTTAATGATATCTTTTTTTTTCTGTTTTGTTTTGTTTTGTTTGAGGTACTCGGGCCAGGGATTGAACCCTGGACCCTTGTAAGTGAGAAGCCTGTGCTCAACCACTGAGTCACATCAGTTCCTCTGAGTTGGTTTTTTCATTTGTTTGCTAGCTGTTCTTTCTATTTTTTATTTTTAGGAGGTACGAGGGATGGAACCCGGGACCACTCATGTGGGAAGCAGGTGATCAACTGCTTGAGCCACATCTGCTCCACTTAATGGTGTCTTGAAGAGCAAATAGTAAAGCATGAGAAGGTTCCCCATGCCTCCTGGAGAAGACGTGCAAGACAGCGAGCTGACACAACGGGCTGGTGTGGCGAGCTGACACAGCAAGATGATGCAATAAGATGATGCAACTAAGAGATGCAGCAAGGAAACACAATGAGAGACGCAACAAAGCTGGGAGTGGAGGTGGCTCAGGCTATTAGACGTCTCCCTCCCACATGGGAGGTCCTGGGTTCGGTTCCTGGTGCCTCCCAAAAAGAGAAGACCAGCACACAACAAACACAACAAATGCAAACAATGAGGGGGAGGGTTGTGGAGAGAAAGAAAATAAATCTTTAAAAAAAAGAAAGGCTCAAAGTAGCTATTTTAATATCATCTAAAATAGACTTCAAGACAAAGAGTATATTACCAGATATAAAACGAGACATTTCATAATAAGAAAAGGAATAATTTATCAAGACATAAATAATTTTAAATGAATATATGCCAATACCATTTGTTGAAAAGATTTTCTTCTTCTCATAGTTTTAACACCTTTGTCAAAAATCAATTGAACAAATATTTAAGAATCTATTTCTGAACTGTCTATACTGTTCATTGTTCTATATACCTATCTTTTTGCCAATACGAACTATCCTGATTACTATAGCTTCATAGTAGGTTTTCAAATCTATTAGAGTAAGTCCTCCAATATTGTTCTTTTTAAAAAAAAAAACAATATTGTTTGCATTTTCATAAATATTTTAGTACCAGTATATGCCACTTTCTACAAGAAAGTTTTCTGGTATTTTGGTTGGGATTGCATTGAATCTATAGGTTAATTTGGGGAGAATTGACAGTCTTGAGTCTTCCAGTCCATGTACGTAGTGTATTTTCCATTTATTTAAGTCTTTTAATATTTCTTTTAGCCATTTCCTTTTTTCTTTTTTGGTCTTTCCATAAATATGACCTTTTTTTTTTTTTTTTTTTTTTGTAATGGATACATATAATTTTTTTTTTTTTTAATCAAACAATATATTACACAATATATTTGGTTCACAGTAATGCATTCATACAGTATTTGTCCTTTTGTGTCTGGCTTGCTTCACTCAACATAAAGTCCTCCAGGTTCATCCATGTTGCCATATGCTTTATGACTTCATTTCTTCTTACAGCTACATAATATTCCATTGTGTGAATAGACCACAGTTTGTTTATCCATTTGTCTGTGGATGGACACCTGGGTTGTTTGCAACTTTTGGCAATGGTGAATAATGTGGCTATGAACATCGGTGTGCAGATGTCTGTTCGTGTCACTGCTCTCAGTTCTTCTGGGTATATACCCAGTAGTGGTATTGCAGGGTCACATGGCAAGTCTATACTCAACTTCTTTAGGAACTGCCAAACAGTCCTCCATGGTGGGTATACCATTCTGCATTCCCACCAACAGTGAAGAAGTGTTCCTATCTCTCCACATCCTCTCCAACACTTGTAGTTCTCTGTCTTTTAAATAGTGGCCATTCTGATAGGTGTGAAATGATATCTCATTGTAGTTTTGATTTGCATTTCCCTAATCATGAGTGATGTTGAGCATTTCTTCATGTGTTTTTTTGCCATTTGTCTTTCTTCTTTGGAGAAATGTCTATTCAAGTCTTTGGCCCATTTTTTAGTTGGGTCGTTTGTCTTTTTATTGTTGAGCTGTAACATCTCTTTATATATCCTGGATATTAAACCCTTATCAGATATGTGATTTCCAAATATTTTTTCCCATTGAGTCGGCTGCCTTTTCACACTTCTGACAAAGTCCTGGGAGGTGCAAAAGTGTTGAATTTTGAGGAGGTCCCATTTATCTACTTTTTCTTTTGTTGCACGTGCTTTGGGTGTGAGGTCCCAGAAACCACCACCTACTACAAGGTCTTGAAGATGTTTCCCTACATTATCTTCTAGTAGTGTTATGGTCCTGGCTTTTATATTTAGAACTTTGATCCATTTTGAGTTGATTCTTGTATAGGGGGTGAGATAGGGGTCCTCTTTCATTCCTTTGGTTATAGATATCCAGTTCTCCCAACACCATTTGTTGAAGAGACTGTTTTTTCCCATTAGCGTGAGCTTGGTAGGTTTGTCAAAAACCAGTTGACTGTATAGGTGAGGGTATACTTCTGGGTTCTCAATTCTATTCCACTGATCGATATGTCTATCTTTATGTCAGTACCATGCTCTTTTGACCAAGGTAGCTTTGTAATATGTTTCAAGGTCAGGCAGTGAAATTCCTCCCACATTGCTCTTCCTTTTTAGAATACTTTTGGCTATTCGGGTGCACTTATCCTTCCAGATGAATTTGGTAATTGCTTTCTCTAATTCTGTAAAGTAAGCTGTTGGGGTTTTGATTGGTATTGCATTGAATCTATAAATCAGTTTGAGCAAGATTGACATCTTCACGATATTTATTCTTCCAATCCATGAACATGGAATGTCTTTCCATTTGTTTAGGTCTTTTTATATTTTTTTAGCATTGTTTTGTAGTTTTCTGCATATAGGTCCTGTAGTTCTTTGGTTAAATTAACTCCTAGGTATTTGAGTCTTTTTGTTGCTATTGAAAATGGAAATTTCCTCCTCAGATTGTTCAGTACTAGTGTACAAAAACATTACTGATTTTTGCATGTTGATCTTGTATCCTGCCACTTTGCTGAACTCATTTATTAGTTCGAGTAGCTTTGTTGTGGATACTTCAGGATTTTCTAAATACAGGATCATGTCATCTGTAAACAGTGAGAGTTTTACTTCCTCTTTTCCTATTTGGACGCCTTTAATTTTTTTGTCTTGTCTAATTGCCTTAGCTAGACCTTCTAGTACAATGTTGAATAACAATGGTGACAGTGGGCATCCTTGTCTTGTTCCTGATCTTAGGGGGAAAGCTTTCAACCTTTCCCCATTGAGTATGATGTTGGCTATGGGTTTTTCATATATGCCTTTTATCATATTGAGGAGTTTTCCTTTCATTCCTATCTTTTGAAGTATTTTTATCAAAAAAGGATGTTGGATTTTGTCGAATGCCTTTTCTGCATCTATTGAGATGATCATGTGGTTTTTTCCCTTCAATTTGTTAATGTGGTGTATTACATTGATTGATTTTCTTATGTTGAACCAGCCTTGCATACCAGGAATAAATCCCACTTGGTCGTGATGTATAAGCCTTTTGATATGCTGTTGCATTCGATTTGCAAGTATTTTGTTGAGAATTTTTGCATCTACGTTCATGAGAGAGATTGGTCTGTAATTTTCTTTTCTTGTGGAATCTTTATCTGGCTTTGGTATTAGGGTGATGTTGGCTTCATAAAATGTGTTGGGTAATTTTCCATCCTCTTCAATTTTTTGGAAGAGTTTATACAGGATTGGTGTTAATTCTTTTAGAAATGCTTGGTAGAATTCACCTGTGAAGCCGTCTGGTCCTGGACTTTTCTTTGCTGGGAGATTTTTGATGACAGATTCAATCTCCTTAATTGTGATTGGTTTGTTAAGTTCTTGTATTTCTTGTTGTGTCAGTGTAGGTTGGTTATGAGTTTCTAGAAATTTGTCCATTTCATCCAGGTTGTCTAGTTTGTTGGCATATAGTTAATCATAATATCCTCTTATGATTCTTTTTATTTCTGTGAGGTCATTTGTAATTTCCCCCCTTTCATTTCTGATTGTATTTATTTGCATCTTCTCTCTTTTTTTCTTTATTAGTCTAGCGAGGGGTTTGTCAATTTTATTGATCTTCTCAAAGAACCAGCTTTTGGTTTTGTTGATTTTCTCTATTGCTTTTCTGTTCTCATTTTCATTTATTTCTGCTCTAATCTTTATTATTTCTTTCCTTATTTTTGCTTTGGGATTGGTTTGCTGTTCTTTTTCTAGTTTCTCAAGTTGTTCAGTTAAATCTTTGAGTCTTTCTTGTTTTTTAATATAGGCATTTAGGGCTATAAATTTCCCTCTCAAGACTGCCTTTGCTGTATCCCATAAGTTTTGATACGTTGTGTTCTCATTTTCATTTGTCTCAATATATTTACTGATTTCACTTGCAATTTCTTCTTTGACCCACCGAATATTTAGGAGTGTGTTGTTCAGTCTCCACATATTTGCAAATTTACCTTTTTCCGGTCTATTATTGATTTCTAATTTCATTCCATTATGATCTGAGAAAGTGCTTTGTATTATTTCAATCTTTTCATATTTATTGAGAGCTGTATCGTGGCCTAACATGTGGTCTATCCTGGAGAAAGATCCATGGGCACTTGAGAAGAACGTATAACCCGCTGAGTTTGGATGCAGTGTTCTGTATATGTCTGTTAGGTCTAACTTGTTTATCATATTGTTCAAGTTCTCTGTTTCCTTGTTGATCTTCTGTCTAGTTGTTCTATCTAATGATGTGAGAGGATGTTGAAGTCTCTGACAATTATTGTAGAAATGTCTATTTCTCCCTTCAGTTTTGCCAGAGTTTGTCTCATATATTTTGGGGCACCCTGGTTAGGTGCATAGATATTTATGACCGTTATATCTTCCTGGAGGATCGTCCCTTTTATTAATATATAATGGCCTTCCGCATCTCTTATCACTTTTTTGCATTTGAAGTCTGTTTTGTCTGATATTAGTGTACCTACCCCTGCTTTTTTCTGTTTACTATTCGCGTGGAGTATCTTTTTCCAACCTTTTACTTTCAGTCGGCTTGTATCCTTGGGTCTGAGGTGAGTTTCTTGTAAGCAGCATATGGATGGCTCATGTTTTTTAATCCATTCTGTCAGCCTGTATCTTTTGATTGGGGAATTTAATCCATTCACATTCAATGATATTACTGAAAATGCACTATTTATTTTCTCCATTTTATTCTTTGGTTTTCATATGTCATCTTATTTTTGTCTCTCTTTTTACTCTTTTGGTTATCCTTTCTGCTATTCTTTCTTCTATACTCTCCTCCAAGCCTCTCTCTCCTGTCTTTTTCTTTCAGGTTCTCAGGCTTCCTTTAATATTTCCTGCAAAGGTGGATTCTTTTTTGCAAACTCTTTAGTTTCTGTTTGTTTGTGATACTTTATATTCACCTTCATATTTGAAGGACAGTTTTGCTGGATAAAGAATTCTCGGCTTGCAGGTTTTCTCTTTCAGTTTCCTAATTGTATCATACCACTGTCTTCTCGCCTCCATGGTTTCTGAAAAGAAATCTGCACTAAGTCTTACTGGACGTCCTTTGTACGTGATCATTTGCTTCTCTCTTGCTGCTCTGAGAATTTTCTCTTTATCTTTTACATTTGACATTCTGAATAATATGTGTCTTGGCGTGGGTCTATTTGGATTTATTCTCATTGGGGTACAGTGTGCTTCTTGGACATGTAAGTTCATTTCTTTCGTGAGAGTTGGGAAATTTTCAGCTATCATTTCCTCAAATACTCTTTCTGCCCCTTTTCCTTTCTCTTCTTCTTCTGGAACTCCCATGACACGTATGTTCTTGCGTTTTGTGTTGTCATTCAACTCTCTGAGCCCCTGCTCAATTTTTTTCCATTCTTTTCTCTCTCTGTTCTTTCTCTCTTCAATTTTAGCTGCTCTGTCTTCAGTATCACTTATTCTTTCTTCTATCATTTCGAGTCTGCTGTTGTATGCCTCAAATGTATTTTTTTTTTTAAGATTTTATTTATTTATTCATTTATCCCCCCCTTGCTGCTTGTGCTCGCTGGGTCAGCTAACCATGCCGTGCGGGCAGGCTTGCCTTCACCAGGAGGCCCCGGGAACCGAACCCGGGGCCTCCCATATGGTAAACGGGAGCCCTACTGATTGAGCCACAGCTGCTTCCCTCAAATGTATTTTTGACTTCACCTATTGTGTCTTTCATTCCCATGAACTCCGTTACTTTTCTGTTCAGGATTTCAAATTCTTCTTTGTGTTCGCTCAATGACTTCTTGATGTCATTGATCTCTTTAACTATATTTTCTTTCATCTCATTAATTTGATTTTGGAAATTTGTGCTCATCTCACTGATTAGTTCTCTCAAATTCTTCATCTCTTCTGGGACTTTGCTGTATTCCTTTTCTTGGGCCATGTCTTCTATTTTCTTAGTATGGCTCGTAATTTTTTTTGCTGGTGCTTAGGCATCTGGTTAGTTTGTATTTTACTTAGATGCTCTATCTCTTTCTCTTTTATGGGGTTTTAGTGGCAGGAGGCTGTGAGTTACCACAGCTCTTTGATTTTTGGCTCAACCTTGATTGTTAGGATTGTTCTGCTGGTTGCTGAAAACCGGTTACTGGATCCAGTAATTGGTTGTAGAGTCGTTTCCTAGGGCCTTGGGCAGGGAGGCTATAGAGGCCAGGAAAAGCCTCTCTTACTTATTAATTTTCTTATGTGCACTTCCTTGGTCTGCCAGATGGCGGCGCTTGTTGGCAGCTCTCAATTCAATGTCTGGTCGGAGCGTATTTGTTGTGACACAGGCCAGATCAATGGGGGGCTAAGAGCCTTGTGACTCAAACTTTCTGAGACAGTTCTCCAGTCTTTTCTGGTAGCCCCTTCCCTTTTCCCAGCTAGGAAATATTTCCACTCCCTTCTGAATCTTCAACAATCAGTTCCTGTTAGTAGAGGAGGGGATTAGGAGGTTTGTATATCTTTAGCCCTTTGCAGGCTCCAAGGCAAACAATGGCGCAGCCCCACCGGGCCTGGAAGGGCTCTCGGGACAGGGCAGACCAAACCTGGGAGTCAAGAGCAGGGTCAGCCCCGGGCTCTCTCTCCCCTCTCCCGTGGTGTCCTCAACAATTAGCCCAGGCTAGAAGAGAGGGAGGTTGCGAGGGTTGGATTTCTCCAGTCCTTCCTAGGCTCCCATGGCAAACCGCGGTGTGGAAGGGTCCGTGGGGCTCTGCAGCCCAAATTTCAGGTCCGAACCTGAGTCAGCCTAAGGCTGTGTCTCTCTCTCTCCCCTTTCCGGGAGTGGTAGATCCCTGGAGCCCCCTTTGTCTGTGGTCGCAGGCCTAGAGGCCTGAGAATTCTAAAGAGTGTGGGGGAGGGTGCCGGCAGCAGGAGAAGCTGCTACTTCCCACTCACGGTTCTGTGGTTGCGATTTTCCTCTTCTGAACCTCTCTCCTCTGGGTGGTGTGCAGCCTTCACCTGCTGTCCTAAACCCTAGAATATCTTTTTCAGGGCTGTTTCAGCCTGTCCTCTAGCTGTTTTTCTGGAGAAGAGATTCCCGTGTCTTCCCAGTCCGCCATCTTCCCGGAAATGAATCCATTTCTTTTTTTAATGTAGAGATCTTAGAGCTCTTTTTAAGATTTATTTCTAGATATTATATATTTTTGGCAATATTGTGAAGGCAATAGCAACACCTTACTTTCCTGGTACCAAATCTGTTGTAGTTTGCTAGACTGCTGAAATGCAATATACCAGAAATGGTTTCGTTTTAACAATGTGGATTTATTAACTTACAAGCTTACAGTTCTGAGGCCAAGACATCATTAAGCAATGATTTCTCCCTGATGACCAGCTGCTGGCAATCCTGGACACTTCTGTCACATTGGAAGGCACAGGGCAGTGTCCACTACTCTGTCCCTTTTCTGGGTTTCACTGCTTTCAGCTTCTGGCTGCAGTGGCTTTCTCTTTCTCTATTTATCCTGCTTTAAAGGATTCCAGTAAGAGGATTAATACCTACCCTGGGCCACACCTTAATTGAAGTGACCTAATCCAAAGGCCCTTAACTGAAGCAACCTAATCAAAAGGTTCATACCCACAGGAATGGACCAGCTTTAAGAACATGATCTTCTGGGGTACATACAGTCTCAAACTACCACAAAGAGCAAGTGCAAAGACTGTGGCAGGTGTGAATGTGTGTGTTGAATGAAACAAGTCAGTTGGACTGTTACATCATGGGTGTCATGGGGAAAGGAATTAAATGAGACTGAGGTCAGCTTTCCTTATAGTTTGTTCTCTGCTACTTTTGCTAATATTTTTTTTTTACCCAGCTGATTAGACATGAATTGTAAGCATTCCCTGACACCGCTTATGACTGAAATTGTTGCAGTTCCTCTAAACTCCTGTTAGCTCCCATTATTTGCATTATCATGCACTTCTGAGTCTACTGTAGGATAATGTAGTCTGTTGTTGATTCCACTTCTGTCTTTTAGGGGAGGAGATTTAAACCATGAGTTCCAGCAAAGTATTGACCACATCCATCTTATCCACTGCTATATCCTGGGCACCCAGTAGATCTCAATATTTCCTGAATGAATGAGTAAATGTATACAGATTCTGGCACTTTCAGTCCACCTTCCCTACTTTTTCCTTTATCCATGGCACTTATTATCACGTAAGATGATTTTTAAATTATAATTGTTGTTTATCAGCCACCTCCTACCCCTAATGTAAGCTCCATTAAGGCAAGATTTTCATCTGTTTGTTCATTGTTGTATTTCTAGTATCTAGCATGGTGCCTGACATATAAAGTATCAATAAATATTCACTTAATGAATACTTGCAGATTGAAGGTAAGCAGCCCTTACTAATAATATGGCCAACCTGTGATAATTTTCTTTTTAACTCAGGGGAGTTTAGTCTGTGCTGGATGAATACAGGACACTGGCACTCTGCTGCTGTCCCAGCACCTCTTTCCTGATCTCTTGCTGCCACCTGGTCCCTGTCTATTCTCACTGCCTCCTCATGCAGAGACTGGACAGTTGGAAGCCTCTGACTGTACCAGGTGTTAGGAACAGGGGCCACATTCCTTTTTTTTTTGGTAACTGCCTTGGGGCACATTGTTGAGACTTGAGGAGAGGTAACTTTCATAGATCCATACCTACAATCACACAGGCATGAAGTATTCTCACAGGCTAGGCATTTTTACTACAGAAATGGATTTAATAGACTTTAGGAGGCAAGCAGATGTGGCTCAAGCAGCTGAGCTCCTGCCTACCACATCGGAGGACCTGGGTTTAGTTCCCCGTGCCTCCTAAAGAAGACGAGCAAGATAGCAAGCTGATGCAAGTAGATGACACAACCAAGAGACACAGCGAGTAAACACAATTGAGACACACAACGAACGGAGCGGAGGTGGCTGAAGTGATTAGGCGCCTCCCTTCCACATGGGAAGCCCGGGGTTCGGTTCCTGGTGCCTCCTAAAAAGAAGATGAACAGATGGCGAGCGCAAATGGGGAAGGGGGGGTGAATAAATTAAATCTTGAAGAAAAAAAAAACAAAACTAGGAAGTTTTCCTGCCTTACTGAAGATTTAATGTCCTTTTGGGTGGCAGTGTGGCCTACTGCTTAGGAGTGTGGGTTCTGAAACCACACAGTTGTCTGAGCCCATGACCACTACTTACCCTGCTCTGATTACTTTCTGCATCGTAAAATGCCCAGTGTAGTGTCCCACCACATGGTGAGCAGAAGTACACAGTGCATGTGATCTATTTTTCTTTGATAATTAGGAGTCTTACTAGCCCTTTCCAACATTTTTAGAGGTCCCTAATGTAGAAACATCAATGAACTACAATGCCTAGGAAGTTAGGTGTTTAATTATTAAAGGATTTATAACTGGGTTTAGCTTTTTCAGTCATTTTGTATCCTAGTATACCTTTCTGCTTTAGTCCATATGATCATGAACATGAATGGTCACATTTGTCTGTAATGACTGAACATCCTATAGGATGCAGGAATGACCTTCAGGTCATTTCAAGAGCAATTTTCAATATCTAGGATTAGAACTCTAAGAATATAAGATCTTACTGAGATTGTCTTGCCCCACAAACCATATCTTAGAAGTTATATTTTTTACTACCTCAGTGTTATGCACATAAAATTATTATTAAAAAAGCAGAATGAGGGGAGGGAGGATCTACTATTACAGTAGGATAATTTCAAATGTTTGGTTATATTGCTTTCTATTTTATTTATATTTTTAAGGAGATAACAGAGTTTGAACCTGGGACTTCGTATATGTCAAGCAGGCACTCAACCACTGAGCTACCCCAGCTCTGCCATACTGCTGTTTTTATAGCCTGCTTTTCTTTAAGGCTGCCCAACTTCTTTCCTCAGCAACACGTTCTTATACATATGCACGACTGGCATACTAGGGTGGGTGCATATTGTGTGCGCACATCCTTTTTCTGTTGTGAAGGCCAGAAGGTGCTGCTGACCACTTCAAACAGTGCGACACTGCCTTTAGCCCAGTAGAAGACCTTGGCAGAGACAGCCTTACCTGGAAACCTTGAATGGCTCTTCTCCGAGCAAGTGAGGCCATGGAGAAGTTTCAGGAGGGCGGCTGTCCCTCTGAATTATGAACTGGTAAACCTAGAAGGGAAATTTCCTGCTACAATAACACAGCAAGGCGATGTGATGAACACTTTTATTTACAAATATAATTAAAAGCTCTGACAGTTATCATGCTCTTCCTTGGAACCTGAAAAACTCTTTTTTTTTTAAAGTGCATGCAAAAGAAGTAAAGCCTTTTTTTTTTCATCATTTTTTATTGTAAGAAAATACACAGTTTGAAAGTGTGAATAATGCAATATTTATGACCAAGATATGGGACTTAGGGAAGGGAAGGGAAATAAAGAAAAAGATCAAGATGATCTGATTGAGAGACAGTGTTGAACTCCAAATACTGAATTGGAAAAGGAGGGAGGTGGGGAGGAATAGGAGGAGGAAGTAAAAAAATTTGATCAGAGAAACAGTTAAAATACAATATGAAAATAAGTAATACCTCTCCTTAAATTCCTTCTATACACAAAATACACGATTTGCCAAAGCCCAATTTGTGCTACTGGGATTCTGTGAGCTCCTTAAGTGTATTCACATCCTCTGCAACAGCAGAAAATGATTATGATACAATCAGAATATGCTGAAGACAAGTTAAACTCTTGCCAGCAGGTTCTTAAAAATCACAAGATCTCTTCACCCCACCCACCCCACCCATCCCCAAAAAAGTAATAATATGTCACCACTGATATGTACATCACAATTAGTTTCTGTAAAATGTATCAAATTTTCAATCTTTAATAAAACTTTGTTTTTTTTTTTTTTAATTCCTGATGAATAAATACCAAAAAAATAAAATAAAATAAAATAATGCAGCAGCTAGTTAAGGTGTAAGGCTGCGGATATTGTGTCTCTCTCCCCCTTGGCATTTATTATTATTTTTTTGCTTTACTTTCACAGATTGGTGGTAACGAGTGATTGCTTAAAGCAATATACATCCACTTTTTTTTGTTATTGTTGGTTTATTGGTTTTGTTAAAAGTGTCTCCAAAGTTTTCACTGAAACATTTTGAATCACATCAAAACTGTGACGTGTACTATGGATAGAAGAGGTGGCCATGCTTCGGCCAGCACTGAAAGTTGACACGGGGGGAGGAAGGGGGCCCCTGATGGAGTAAGAATAAACAGGCACTAGTCCGACACGATGTCAGTAAGAGTAAGAGAGAGAGAGAGCGCGAGAGCAACGCCCGTTTAAATGGGGAATGTGGTTTTGCAGGGTCTGAATTTTTTTCTTTTTTCTTTTTTTTTGTAAATGGCAAAAAAATTTAATCTCATCTATAGTCCTCCTTAGGAAAATCTAATGTAACCAAATTCCCAAATCCCATTCTGAGGCTCTCCATGTCAAAAGTTTCAATCTCTCGCTCTTGCCTTTCCAATAGGTACTTTATTCTCTCGCTGCGTTCCTTCTGAAGGGCAGCCAGCTCCTCTTCAATCTGAAATAACAGAATGAGCAGTCCTTAATGGAAAGGATCTCCCGACAAGTACCCACTGCACACACAGACACACACATGCACACATGTGACACATAATTACAATCACAGGAATCAGGAGTAATTAGACTGAAAGGGGCTGGGAGAATCCTGTGATAAACTTCTCATATTTAATCCATTATATTTAAAACCTGCTCACAAGAATAAAAATGTTTGGGGCTCACCCGGGGTTAGCAACACCATTCTAGCAAGCCAAGCAACTGGGCTGATCTAGGTCAGTGTCCTGTTTCAGCAGGAGATGGTTCAGGAGAAGCTAAAAGACACTCAAGCACAATTATATTGTGCTGCTTTCCCACAGAGAGCCGAATGCCCCTGGGTCATTAGCAATTTTGTTCTAGAACAGGAGCTGGGAAAATATCCTGTTACATTGGTCTCAGGGAACTATCGGAATAAAGTGCAAATAACTGGTTAAGCAAATAAATACTTAACGGCTTTGAAATGCTTTATGAAATCTTTTCTGTTTCATAGTCCTCAGCAATATCTAAAGCAATGAATATTTCAATTCAGATAACATTTATTATACATGGCAATACCAGCCTCTCTTCATTAAAAAAATTTTAAAGAGCCCTGTTGGTGATTTCTCTTGGTTTAGAAATAGCCCAAAATAAAAGCAAAACCTGCTTTTCTCTTCCTCATGCCATTGAACAGCCAAGAACATAACAGGACCTTTGAACCTAATGCCATCAACTCATACGTCCTATCAACAACCCAGTAACCCCTGACATTGCTCTGCTATGTAGGTTAAGGGTTCCTAGCAGAGTCATAGAAAGGGCTCAGGCTGTGGAATCAGACTGCCTGGTGCCAGTAACTCAACTGGGTTGAGCCTTAGTATCCCGGCCTGGAGAATGGGGACAATGTCTATTTCTCAGGGATATCGGGAGTGTAAAAGCAGATAGTAAACATAAAGTGCCTAATTTAATCCCTGGAACATAGGTAGGGCTCAATAAATGGCAGTTCCTAGGCTGCCTCCCCACATCCCACCCAGTAGTGAGGGACCCACAGGAACACACTCATACCTTCTGCTCAAGATGTGCTCTGCGCAGAGACACCCTCTGCTCTAGCTTCTGGAGCTCGCGTTCATGTTGTGCCTCTGTCTGCATCTTGATTTTGCTCTGGTAGGCATTGAGCAGCTCCATTTCCTGCTGGAGCTGTAGCCTCAAGGCCTGGCATTCTGCTTCTTGAGCCTCATCTAGCCGTAACTGTGGGGCAAAGAAGACAGACACTGTAATTCATCTCTAGCTTACTGCACTTGGTGACTACTGGAAGAAGTTTTCTTGTTTGTATTGAAATGGGTCCCCTCAGAAAAACAGATGCCCTGGGTGCATTCAAAGTTAGGAATCAAAAAGAGTAAAGTCTGCCCAGTGGGCTACAAAGTTCTAAAACCACATTTTTTCCCCCCAAATGTGATCTGAAACCACAGCAGTGGGAGGCAAGAAGGCTACACACTCCAGTGACCAAGCTGGGGGCTTTGGAGGCAGACTCCTGAGTTTGAACTCCAGCTGCACCATTCACTTAGATGTGTCAGCATGGCAAGTTCTTTAACCTCTCTATGCCTTTTTTTTTTTTTTTTTTTTTCATCTGAAGAAAATAATAGTTCCTACATTCAAAGATTGGTGTGAAGATTAAATTCATGTAAAGTCCTTGGTATAGTTTTCGCTGCAATACTAACTGTTCAATAAATAGTAGCTGTTACCATAATTTTGGCTTTGACAAGACTATTTCCATGTTTATATATCTTTAACCCTAAAACCATAAAACACTTAGATATCCTTAGTGCTAAAAAAATGAATCCAATCTCCATAAAACTAGAGGACTATATCACAGAACCACTATGCTTCTAGTATGTCATATTGGCTCCTGTTGGCTATATACATTATCCTGCCAGCCAACCAATCTATAACTCAAGTGGTTCAAAATCTCTACCCCCCTTGATTACCTTATGGAACATATTCTGGTTTGAAGCAGTGAAGTCCAGATTATAAGGATACCTAGCAAAGTTTCCCTTGTTCCCTGCAGTACCCAAACTTTGTAGTTATGTATCTTGTGTGGAGAGTGGGCCAAGCCAGCCAGCAAAAATACCAACCTCTTAAATAGCAGAGTATAACTGTTTCCAGGGTAGTGCATCAGGGAAGATTTTTGGTCACAACCAGGGCTATGTTTAGGTATGATGGCCTCCCTGCCAGCCACACACATACCCCCTGCCCCAGGCTTGGTTTGGTCCAGATTTAGCAGGCCCTCAGTTCAGCTGAGATCTACGAACCCTGGATGTGGACAGTTCTTTATATCTGCATGTTTCCATATAGTCTACTTTGCCAAGATACTTATTCTCCCGATGCTTCCTTCTTTACTCTGTACAATTTGTGACAATTATCAATATATCTCAATTGAGAAATGATCTTTTGAAATATTATTAGAGTAGTTTTAGAAAATTATTTGCATAGTGTCTTCTTTAGTACTTTTGGAGAAAAATACTAGAGAGATCAAAAGAACATAAAATAAAATGTGATATTTCCAAGGTACTTTCTAATAATTAATTCTAACCAGCTTTCATACAAACCCACTAAAGAGGATTGCTCTCTTTTCATTTTCTCAGTGAGGGATGGGTAATGGAGGAGATACCAGACATGATGAACAGTCAGTGTGCAGCAGATTTGGGCACAGCCTTACAGATAAAGGCCCAAGGGCTACTGGTTCACTGTGAGAATCACTATTGCATCCCTCTTGGCCTGGGAGATTCCTTACAAAGAAAGAGAATAAAGCCCTGTTCTTTTCTACATGTCTGGCACTGGTTGCTATAAGCCCTGGCCAAGTAGGTGAGTGGCTTCTCCTATGGGCAATTTAGTTCACTGAATCGTTTCTTTTTGTTTCTGGCGTACTAGTATTAAGGTCAGTAACTATGTTATTATGTACCAGCTTCTGACTCTACAAAGGTCCCAGTTCTAGAAATCAGAGGATATTCCAATATTTGGAGTTCATTCAAAAGCTACACAGACCAAAACCATTAAAAAGTTTTATGAGTATAGGTAAATAACTGTGTTTTCTAAAGTGGTTTAAACTGAAGAAAATATAACAGAAGCAGAGTGCAGCAGTGGCCAAGTGTGTAGGCTTTGAAGAAAAAAAAAAAAAAAAAAAAGGTGGTGGTATTCAAATTCCAGCTCTGCCACCAATTAGCCAGGGATTGGCAAAATACGGCCCACTGGCCAAATCTGGCTTGCTGCCTATTTGATAAATAAAGTTTTATTGGAACACAGACATGCCCATTCATTTATGTCTTCTCTATGGCTGTTTTACAGTACAATAGCGGAATTGTGTAGTCTCAACAGAGACTGCATGGTCCACAAAACCTAAAATATTTACTATCTGGCTCTTTATAGTTTGCCAACTCTTGCCTAAGCAAGTGACTTGACTTTACCAAACCTGTTTCCTCACAGTTAAAATCGGGTTAAAACAGTAACTAATTGAAAGGGGTGCACAAAAATGAAACACAAGAACACCCACAATATACTTAAAGCAGTGCCTGGCAGCAATTAGCAAAGGATCGTAGTAAATATCATTCGTACTTTTGTCGCTCCCCCACTTCCCATCTCAGAAGAAAGGGTATTTCTCTCCTTTTATTCAAGGGCAATCGTGGATCTATATTCCTGATCCTATTAGATAACCAGTATTCACTGCACACTTGCTACATGAGAATACAGGTGCTGAGAACACAAAGATGAGCAAGACAAAAATCCTGTCAACCGCTATGTCCCTAACAACTCTCCTCCTCACGTTTACCTCTGCCTCTGCATGCCTCACCTCTCACTCCTCATTCTGATTCTACCTCTCTACTTACATTGTTCACATTAAGGTCACCAGTGACCATCTTAAAGTGGTCCTTTTCTTACCCGACCTCTCAGCAGCATTTGACATTGTTGATTACCAATTCCTTCTTAAAATTTTTCTCTTGCCTTCTGAGATACCACACTTTCTTGGTCTCTTCCTTCTCTGGCTTCTCCTTTTCCAACTGGTCCCTACCTTACCTGGCCCTTAAATGTGGATGTTCCTCAGGGCTTTTTCCTGGGCCGCCTTCTACCTCTAATCTCTCTTCCTAAGGACTCTCCTTTATCCCAAAGCTTCAACTACCGTCTGTATGAACATGACTCCCACGTTTCTCTCTCTCTCTCTCAGATTTCACTTCCGAAGTCCACACTAGCTTATCCAGCTACTAGACATTGTCATCTGAAAGTTCCCCAGACCCTCATGTTCAATACAACGAATATTAACTTATCTTTCCCTTCCCACTTCTGCAATCTCCTCCACTTCCTTTTTCATGATATAGGTAAATGGTATCACCATCTATCATTTTGCTCAAACCAGAAGACTGAGATCATTCTTAACTCTTCATTCTCCACATTCCATTTGTCACTGAATGCTCTCAATTCTACCCCTTGCCTAGCTCTCACATTTATTCACTTGCCCCTTCATCCTGACTGTCCCTTCTCTAGTATAGCTACCACTCCCTTGTGCCCTGGTAAAAGTGGCAAGTTCATAAATGATCTCCTTATATCTGCTCTCGCATCTTCCAGGTCATTCAACACACATCCCCAGAGTGATTGTTCAAAAATGCAACTCTAATATCAGACTCCTGCTTAATACTCATCACTGGCTTCCCATTGCTTTTAGGATAAAGAAAAAAATATTAGAGCCTACAAGCCCCTACCTGATCTAGCCCGTTCACCCCTCCAGTCTTGTTTTCATGTATCTCTCCTCCTAGTTCTCTACATTCCAAACATCATGGATTTCAAATTCTTCAAAAATGTCATTGTCCTTCACATCTTTACACATGCAGTTACTTTTGCCTGAAGTGTGCCATCTACACCTCAGCTTATATAATCATTTTGTCTGCGAGGCATTTCCTGACTCTCCAGTCTAGGTTAGCTCTCCTGGTTATATAGTCTGCCGGCACCCTGTGCTTGTGCTGCCTTAACACCCAACAGCTGTTTCCATGAAAACATGATCGTGACTATTTTGTTCACCACAGAATCCTGTGCCTGGAGCACGGTGTAGGCACTCAATAGGTACTTGCTGAGCGAGTGAATGAATGAATGAATGAATGCACTGGGTCCCACCCTCAGCCTAAAATCATCTTCAAACCTTTCTTAATTGACAGAAGTTCTTTAACTCTGCCTCCTCCTCTAGGTACAGTATCTTTCTATTCTCCTTGCTGCCACGGACCTGGACCATCTCACTTAACAGTTTCTAACTCACCTGTAACACACTATAATGTCTTGTATTCCTACCAGTCCACTGTTTGTCTTTGGCACTTAATGGACAAATCCAATGCACACCTCAAAGTTCATTATTTTAATTGGCCTCTCTGCAAACGTTAGAAATCACCAGCCAGAAATCTTTGTTCTGGCTCCTGTGATATGCTCTCTTCTGCTTCCCTTCCCAAATTTCTGATTACTTGTCATTCTGGGTCTACTTCTACTCAGCCCTCAAGTATTGGTGTCCATCAGACTCTGTCCTTAGTACCCTTCTCCTCTAACACTATCTCCTGTCCCTAGCAGATGTCATCTAGTCTTGACAGCTGCAGTACCTGCTCTCATAGACCAAGAATGCCAACCTTTTTGTCTTTAGTCCTCATATTCCTACAGAGCTCTAGATTCATACTTCTACCTGTGTATCTTTTTATTAAAATTTTTATTTATTTTTTTACCTGTGTATCTTTCTGCCTGGATAGCTACATAGCTCAAATAACATGCCTACAACTTAGTCATCTCCCCAGGCACCCAAAATCACCCTGCCTTCTGTTTTTCTATCTTGGTAAAGTGATGGATGACCTATTCTACTCTGTTCTCAAAGCTACCTCTCAAATTGACCACCGGGTTCTGTTTACTTTCCTAAATTTTTCTCAAATCCTTCTCCTCCTCACCATCTCCATTTGCATACTCTTAGTTTAGGCCTTCATCAGTTTTTACCAGGACTATTGCAATAGCTTCCTAACAGATCTCTTTACCTATAATTGCCACATTACTGCCAGCACCTTTTTATAACACAAATCTCATCCTGTCACTTTGCTTCTTAAAACAGGCTTCAGCAGATCTCCATTGCTTACAGAATCATGTCCAAACTCCTTAATATGACTTTTGAGGACCTGACCCTTGACTACCTGCTTCCCCTAAACAAGAACTCTAGTCTCTTGCTAGAGCAACTACTTGCTGTTTTTCAAATGTGCCATCCTTTTTTAGGCCTTTGAGTCTCTGCATATGCTGTATCCTCTGCCAGGAATGACTTTTTCTTCTCTGCTTGTTGGGTGAAATGTTTAAGGTTCACCTCCTTGTGTTTTCTTCATTGAATTACCAGGCAAGCTCTCACCCCTGGCTTACCAACACCTTTCTGACCTCTCCATTTTTGGCTCCCATAATTCTCCTCCTTGAATGCTGGGTTCACATCTAGGTTCTTTCAGTCCCCAAATACACACTTTCCATCTTTTGGATCTTTGCCTATGGTCCCTTTACATGGAACATGTTTACTTCACTGAATTCCTTCAAACCTCTTGGCTCCAGCTGGGAAGCTATCCCTAAACTAGATTAGATATTCCTACTTGTCGTCCCATAGCTTCCAGCACCTCCCATTTCATAGCACTTATGCTTATTATTGCTTAATTATCTGATCTCCTTGCTAGACTGTAAGTGTAAGGGCATCACTCTATTTCTGAGTCCAGCAGAGTGCTGAATGCAGAGGCGTAATAACTGTTTATTGAATGAATGTGTCTGTGTGTCTATATTCCTTGTGTGTGAGATCCATAAGGGCAGGGACTGTGTCTTATTCATTTGTGCCTGATATTAATTGGGTGGGGGGGCTAGTGGACAGTAAATCTTTGGTGAATAAACATATGATATTAAACGCAGTATCTATCACATCTTGCCCTGAAAGTCCCTACATTCCACAGGTCTGATTCAGCATGTCATTCCTTGAGTTCTGTGTTATAAGACACACTCCAGCAAGTATCCACATTGGCTTGACTTTTATTCAGCGTCGTCATTTCCTCAGTTCTTTGGGTAGAAAAGCACCAGTATCCTAAATTTGTGCAAGAATCATCTTGGAAACAAAAGGCTGGATCTTGAATTTTCTTGATTCCCAAAGGTCTTGGAACTGTGGCACCAAACCTAACCACTTACCGCTTGAGAGGCCATCATTTCATTTATACTCTGTTCATACTGCTCTGCCAAAATGGCAAGTTTTCTCGTCTGCTCATCTTTCAGTGTCTTTAAGATTGTTTTGTGCTCATTCTTTGGAGTAACTTCCAACTGGTGATTCTTGAGTGCTTTATACTGTTTGGTCTGTACTTTGCAAGTGTCCTGAAACTGTTTTTTAATTTGCATTTCCATGGCCTGTGTCGAAAAAGTGACAAAGAGAAAATAGAGACATATCAGTAAATACAGAAAGTTGTCCTTTCTAATGATGCAGTACAGGTGTTGGGACCAATCTGTCTTTTACAGTGTCTTTTACAATGATCAACATTGCTAGTGGATAATAATGAAAATGATACAAATGACACACACAGGAGTTAACTCTACCAATACTTTTGGTTTTATATTAACTGAATAGTGGTAATTTTGAATTTACAAATGGCTTCAAAGAAAAAAGGAATTGTTACAAGGGCATGAAAACTCTAAGTGGATTGTGTAACACCACGAAGCTTACATGTTAAAAGGTTTGACCATTTTAATGATTTTCTGGTCAAAGTCTTCAATGTGCTCTGTTCTTTTTCCCTCTGTTTCCAAGTGAGAAAAGGGATGCATATATAAGCCAGTTCTCACTGTTCTAGTTTTTAGCATTTTCTTGAGAAATTGATAAAAGAAGACATCTAGATAGTGCCTCACCTTCTAACCCATTTCTACTGGGTTTTAGCATAAACAAATGGGAAAGTGATTTTAGATTTTTTTCCTCCCCATTAAGAGGTTAATTTGCATGTCAAATACTTTCCCCATTAAGGGATTAACTTGCTATCAAATATGTATTTTTGCAAGGAGAAGGTGAAATATGTTATTGTAAGGCTAGAAGGCATTCCATCAGGTTGTTTCATAGTCACGTGTGTTTCATGAGCATTTGAGGATTTATGATGGCAGAAATCACTAACTAGACAGGTTAGGATCTGGCTAGAAGAGGAGCATGACCATTGTTATGGAGGGTCATTTCCTAGCTGTGCCAGCATTGATGATGCCCTCCCTGACACACAGCAACTGCTTAGTCTATACAGCTTGTTAAATAGCAGTCAGGTGAAATTATTTTGAGACAGTGAGGACCAAAGGAATTTCTCAACATTCCCCTGTACAGGTGTAGTGAATGCCTGGCACATGTAGATTTATCCCTGAATTCCATGCCCATGACAGATTGAACTAATAAATAATTCTCTTTCTTACTAACTGTGGACATGGCTTCAGAGTCCTCCTCAAAAAGCAGCACACATGGTAGCTACTACCAATAATCTGACTGGCATGAAAGATGAAATATATCTGCCATGTACCTGCGAGGCAACTTTTTATTTCTTGGGATTAGAACCATAGATTGCTGTTTTCTCACACATTACAATTCTAAAGAGCGCAGTTCATGAAACGATCAGAGAAATTACAGATCAGATACAAAGAGAAATTGAGAGATTATCTAGTACAGTAGTTTCCAAACCACCTTGCCCAATAGTATTTCTTTAGGAACTTGTTAAATATAGACTCTTGTGCTTCACATCTGGAGATTCTGATTCACTAGATGTGGAGCCCAGAGATTTTAATTTTAGAAAGTTGCCTAGGTAACTCTGACAATCAACCAGGTTTAGGGACACCCTGTCCTGGACCACAGATAGGAAAATACTTCTATTTCCTTGTACCTTTAAGTTTTTTGGCTGTTGCCGAAGTTCCATGACATGCTTTCTGTGCAGTTCCCTTTCTCGCCTCTTGTTGTACTCCAGCTGGTTTTCCAGTTCTGTCTGGTGCTGTAGACGGATTAGATCCATGCGTAGCTTCTGTAATGTGTGCAGCTGCCTGTACTCTAGCTCACGGGTGGACTCGTCATGCCGGATCAGCATGGCATGTTCCATCTCCTTCTGGGTCCTCTTTTTATTTAGTTCCTGCATTCAGGAACAAAAGATAAATGGAGAGAGATGAAAGGAGATGAATTAGGAGGAATGCACAACTGAGGGATGGCAAGAATGGCACTGCTAAGTGTCTCTTAATTAAACCCATTAGTATTTGGCAGCTGACTTAATGAGATTAGATGAAAAGCCCCTGGAGATATAGGCTCTGTTTCTGGGTCCACCATTTACAAGATGGGAAACTTCATGGCATCATCTGTAAAATGGGATTACTCCTACCTGACTCCTCTGTGAACCTTAATTAGGTAAAGTGGTAAGTATAGGTGCCAAGTAAATGTTCCTTTATTTTATTTTATTTATTTATTTATTTATTTATTTATTT
This sequence comes from Tolypeutes matacus, assembly GCA_026826555.1. Classification (NCBI taxonomy): domain Eukaryota; kingdom Metazoa; phylum Chordata; class Mammalia; order Cingulata; family Chlamyphoridae; genus Tolypeutes; species Tolypeutes matacus. The sequence continues at coordinate 14,523,015 of JAKSZT010054518.1, forward strand.
ATTTATTTATTTATTTATTTATTTTTTAAAGATTTTATTCATTCATTCATTTATCCCCCCCTTGCTGCTTGTGCTCGCCGGGTCAGCCAACCACGCCGCGCGGGCGGGCCTGCCCCCACCAGGAGGCCCCGGGGAACCGAACCCGGGGCCTCCCATATGGTAAACGGGAGCCCTACTGACCGAGCCACAGCCTCTTCCCTGTTCCTTTACTTTAGCGAGTGGTTTGCAACCTTGGTTGCCCATTAAAATTGCATAGGGAAGATTTTGAAAGGTAAGATGCCTGAATCCTACAACCTGAAATTCTGATCATTGGGCTGGGGTGGGGCCTAATATCAATAGTTTTAAGGGTTCTCCAGGTGATTCTAATATACAGCCAGCATTGAGAATCACTGAATTAAACTGATAATGACTGAAATTTTCTTAGTTTTCTGGGAAATACCCTTTTTTTGCATATATCAGAAGTGGCCAATTATCTATTTTTTAAAATCTCAGAGTTCAGGCATGCTGGGAAGAAGCAGGTGCAATCTTTCCCCTTTCATCTTTTCCATTACAGACTGCTTAATCATTTCTGATCTAATCATTCTGCTCTTCTCAGGTCTACTCATGCCTTTTTTTGCTGGGGTAGGGGGAGGAAGAAGGAAAGGAAAATAGAAAGAAAAAAAAAGTTGGGTAGAACTTTTGCATTCACCAATTCAAGAATATTTTCTGTATAGCACTATATTCAAAGATCTGAACTATGTGATCTGTGAACATAAAATGCTTACTAAGTCATGATGTTTGTCCTCAAGCTGCTAACACTCTAATAAGGAAGTATAATAGACATTTTTTTTTTTTAAAGATTTTATTTATTTATTCATTTATGCCCCCTGTTGCTGCCTGTGCTCGCTGGGTCAGCCAACCACGCCGTGCGGGCAGGCCCGCCCTTACCAGGAGGCCCTGGGAACCGAACCCGGGGCCTCCCACATGGTAAACGGGAGCCCCACTGACTGAGCCATAGCCGCTTCCCAATAGACATTTATTGAACTGTATGTTCAGCTCACAACTGACTGAGGTAGATAAGTGATCCAATCTGGCCAATCTATTTCTCTCCTGGGAGTGTGGAATGGAAATTCAGTGATAGTTAATCTCTACATGTGGCTGTATTGAGGGACTTATAAAAACTGCACATGAGGGCTAAGGATCAGAGAAAGCTGGGTTTTAGAGCAAGAATGAAAAAGAGAGAGGCAGTGCAGGGAGTACATTGATGCCTAAATTCCTGATTGGTCTCTAAGCCCTTCTATTGGCCCAGCTGCATTTCTGCTATTGGGTTTTATGAGATATCCCTGTATTTCTATAGTTAATTCTCTGGCTTTGGCTTAAGCAAGCTCAAATAAATCCACTTAATGTGTGACCAAAACAACCTTTATTTTGGCAAATGTTTTATGTGCAAATTTTTTAAAAAAAGAACAAGTTTGGATGTAATGGGTGTTATAAAAGAGGTAAAGATTTTATGTTATACGATTTCTGAAAAGGGTGGTACCACTACTAGTGAGGAAGGTCAAGGGAAAGAGAAAGCTTTTCAGCTAGACTTTAAATGAAAACAGTGGGGTGTCTCTCCTCTCTGATGGCATCCCCTATGGGAGAAAATCCAAGTCACTTATTTCCACAGAAATATCCATAACATTTGTATATTGGTGTGGTTGAGAATATCTCTATACTTTGGCTTCTATTCATTTGAAAGAAGTCCTCTTAACAGCACAGCAGCTATTACCTGAGCAGAGCCACTAATCATTCATTTATTTATTCAACAGATATTTGTTAAACACTTACAAAGTGGCGGGCATTGTTGTAGGCCAGGGGGGATAGAGCAGCAGACAAGTACATCCTTGCGTGGGGCTTATTTTCTAGTGTATAATATAACTTAAGCTTCTTTCAAGGAATAAAAGATAATCTCTTAGAGCATCTCTCTCCACCCCCTCTGGCATTCTTCTTTTCCTTATTTTATTTTTCTTTACCTGGACCAGCAAATGTTCTTTATTAAAAAAAAAAAAAAAAATCACCAACTGGCCCCTAGGTGGCATCAAAGGACAGTGAGCCAATCCCAGAGACTAAAGTTTTCCCATACCAATGACCAAGAGAAAGCCAAGCAAAGTCCTTTAAATGAGTCAAGGTCCTGTTCCTGGGTCACTATGTCATCTGTGATCTTTGAATATCAGGAGTCCCAATATTGGTCATCTATATATCCCACACCTTCCTAAAGTGAGAAATCCAAACGGAGTCTGAGCTGTCCAGAGCCCTGGGACTTACAGAGGTAAGAAAAAAAAAGACAAAAAGCAAACAAACAACATGTTTTAGAAGAAATCAAATGCTTCTCTTTATGTTTAAAGGGAATGCTTCAGGATGCTGTCCACAGAGTACCTGAATCAGAATTACTTGGGTCACAAGTGATTGGTCTTTATAACAAGCTATCCAGGTAATTCTGATAGACACTAAAGTCTAAGAATCAACGGAAAGATATTCAGGATGTGAGTCAGAATTAAGTATCAGTTCTCCATTCACTTAGGTATGGCTTTGGCAAGTCTCTTTTTTCTGTTGTTTTCTTTCTTTTTATTTTTTTTTCCTTTTGGCAAATCTCAATCTACATTTTAGTTTCTTCAAACGTAAAATAACTACCATGATATACTGTTCTTGTGAAGATGAAAGGCTGTATGAAAATGCTTCAAAATACATAAATATATGCATTATTTTTCTGTATTCAGCAGTGAATATCTGGTATACAATATCTTAAATCTGTTTTTTAAGCTATTAGAAAAGAGAATAATGATATGGAAATGGCATTCTTTTAAAATTGCAGGCTGTTCTCTTTACCTGTAATTCATACATCTGAGTTACTACAGTATAAGATGGTAAACTGCCTATAATATTTAAACCATGGTCAAAATATTATCCAGCTTATTATGAGCCCAGTGCTATATAAAACAATGTGTAATGTATTTTCAGTTTTTCAAAGTGATTTCATATATCTCAAACAAAAAGAAAAAAAAAAGAAAAAAACAAAAACAAAAATAAAAACAAAATGATTTCATATCTCATTTAATTCCAATTGCAACCCTATGAGGTAGCAATATTTCATCTAGTAAGGCATTTAGAAATTGAGAGACTGGAGAGGATGTGGAGAGATAGGAACACTTCTTCACTGTTGGTGGGAATGCAGAATGGTACAACTACTATGGAGGACTGTTTGGCAGTTCCTAAAGAAGTTGAATATAGACTTGCCATGTGACCCTGCAATACCACTACTGGGTATATACCCAGAAGAACTGAGAGCAGTGACACGAACAGACATCTGCACACTGATGTTCATAGCCACATTATTCACCATTGCCAAAAGTTGGAAACAACCCAGGTGTCCATCAACAGATGAATGGATAAACAAACTGTGGTCTATTCACACGATGGAATATTATGCAGCTATAAGAAGAAATGAAGTCATAAAGCATATGGCAACATGGATGAACCTGGAGGACATTATGTTGAGTGAAGCAAGCCAGACACAAAAGGACAAATACTGTATGAATGCGTTACTATGAACCAAATATATTGTGTAATATATTGTTTGATTAAAAAAAAAAAAATTTACATGTATCCATTACATTTAATTGAGAAATGTATATATTTATTCATCTGTGTTTACTTTTTAGTTTTTTTAGTTTTTGTTTATGTTTTCAATTATTAAATGTACAAAATAAAGTTTAAAAAAAAAAAAAAGAAATTGAGAGACTAATGTAAGGTCATATGACATCTATAAAACAGAACCAAGGCAAAAACTCAGGTTTTTGGATTTTCAACATTTTCCATGAAAAGAGATCCCAATACATGGCTTATATTTTCTTGTTTATATGCTTTTTCAGTCTATGATACAATAAGGTAAAGAATTCCTCTGTTCTAGTTAGACAAGAAACAATGATTGTTTCATTTGTTCAAATGACAACATACAATATCATGTGTACTTTTAGGTTAAGCAAATTAAACAAAAGGAGGTGAACAACAATTAAAAAAAAAAAAATTTAATTGTACAAGTGATTCTGCCACCCTGTGCATATGCCTTGGGGAGAGTGTGAGGTGAGAGACATGAAGCCCTATTTCCCTCAGTCCCCACCACATTCTGTGAGCATCGAGACAAGCTGAGTGAGCTTAGTATTGAAATGTAGGTACTTTTCATACAAAATGGCCCTATATACCTTAACATACTCTATGTGAATCTATCTCCTATGTAAGATATGAGTCCAGGGTGTGTCTCCTAACATGTCTTCCCTAGTTATGTTCTAAGCATTCTATTTTATGTTTTCAAAGGAAGTGGTATTAACTTCTTTAAAAGCAATCTCACTCATGTCAAAATTTTGTCCTCATGCCCACTGAGGTTAAGAACTAGAATTCAAACTTTTAAATGGAGCTGTTGTTAGCCTATGACATTTCATGCTTTCCTAGTTTCAGTTCTTGGTTTTAATAACTGGTTAGAAAATGGTGAGCCTCTGTGTACAGTGATGATGGAGAAAGAGGCTCAACCCTGTCTATGGTGATCATCTGAAAGTTTCCATTAACTAATAGGATTGCTAATATCCAGTTTTGGCAAAGACAGAGGAAAACAGGCACTCTTAGGCTTTGTGGGTGAGAGTATAAGTTGGTCCAATTCTTTTAGAGGACAATTTGTCAATATCTATTTAAAATTGTAGATGAACACATTCTTTGACCCAGAAAATCCACTTATGAGAATATATCTTACAAAAACCTTTGCCTACATGTAAAAAGATCTATGTACAAAGATGTTCTCTGTAGCATTGTTAGGAATGCTGTAAAACTTCAAAATACAAATTGCCCACTGAGAGGTGCCTCAGTAAATAAATGATTTTATAACAAAATACTATTAATGGTTAAAAAGAGTGAAGCAGACCTGTATGTTCTAGATAGTAAATGAACAGAAAAAGAGTTACAGAACAGTATAGTGGGCATCTTTATTTTTTGTAGGCTCCGCATCCATCTCCTCTTCTTCTGATAACAGGCTCCCTTTTTTTCTTTGAGAAGCTACTCCACCCAATCTGGAATCAAGTAGACTGCTAAGCAAGGGTAGGCAAATTACCCAGTCACTCTAATCACTGCTAAGAATTTGAATCTTGAGCAGAGATGACACAAGTACTAAAAATGGTTAGAATATCACTCAAATGGTGACTTGAGGAAGGCCCATTAGCTCTTGCTCCCTAGGTACAGAATTTGCTTTTCCAGTTGGCTCTTCATCTTTTTTGGCTTGGTTCTTCAGCTCTGTCACCTACCCCATGTTCCTCTAATAAATTTCTTTCCATGTTTAAGTCAGCCAGTGTTTGGTTCTATGGCTTGCAAATCAAATAACTCCACTGATACTAATGTGATCTCATATTTGTAAAGTTAAAGTTATATATAATATTTAAGTTGTATGTATGTAGGCATATATATATATATATTTAAAACCCTGGAAGTATATATACTACATTAATGGTGACTGTCTCAGGATAGATATTGGGTGGGATGAGATTATCAAGAACTTTCATTACTCATATCTTTCCATATTTGCCTTTTTTTCAATGTTATTTTATTACTTTTGTAAATGGAAAGGGAAAAAACTACTAAAAATTTTAAGTATTTCATGTAGAAGACTCTGGAATAAGACTAAGCAAAGGAAAATCTGGACTCTTAACAATACTTTTATTGAGTAATCCATTATTCTTAGGTCAATTGGTTAGAATCTGACACTAATGAAATAACAGATGTAGTTTCTATCATTTTTGAAAGGTACTTATCTTCTACAGCTTTTACTGGCACTGTCCCCTTAACCTCAGTCTTCCTTCAAATATGTGTTATTAGTATAATAGTAATAATTGTCAGGTAAAAATAATACCAAATACCTTGTTTCTAACTGGCTATTGGGCTTTTTTACTTAAATTTTTTGCCTTCTGACAGATTCGTGTCTAGTACTGAACTCATTCTCTTACCAAAACCTCTCTATAAGCGTCAGTTTCTGCCCAAATCCACAATTCTTTATCTCAAAGCCAAAAAACAATTTGATCCTCATATTTTCTCCTCAGATCCTATTATATGTCAAGTTTTATTTATTTATTTGTATTTTTAAGTTCTATTTATTTTATACTTTGATACGTTTCTGATCCACCCCTCTCTTTTGACAGGTACCATCATCATCCTAATACATACTCTATTTCCTATAACCTGATCTCTTTGATCCTTATCTTTTTCCTCTAATCTAGTGTTTCTCAATCTTTTTTTCGTGTTGTCATCCTAATAAGGATCCTTTTTAGACTTTCCCCCCCCAACTGTGCCCCCTCGTGGAATTTTAATACTACAGAGCTGCATATCTGTTTATATGCTGTGGCCCTTTGGAGGACTACAAACCATTGTAATAGCTCAGATTTCCCCTTCCCCCGACAACCACTGTTCACTCCGTTGGGGGCAACACTGGCCCCACTGAGAATGAGAGCTCTTGCTCATCCTGTACATTGCCGCTAATATACGCTAATCTCAATAAAGTAAAACTTTAGCCATATCAAAAATGTTTGGTGGTTTGAGCCCCTTCCAATAAGAGGAGAAAAAATATAAAGAGCCTAAACCTAGCCCATGAATGTGTTTAACACATTAGTCTGCATCACTCTTTCTTCTTCCCATTTTAACACTGCTTTCCAAAAAGATTATACCAATTATTTTTCCCACTAACTTCATGTCATGCTTGTTTCCCTCATGCTGGCTAACACTGGGTTTTATCAAACTTTGATATTCTTGACAATGTGCTAGTTCATTTATGAAGTTTTCTTGGATTACTCCAGGTCACAAAGATTTTCTATTGAACTTAGTAAACTGCAACTGATTCATATTCTCAATTCTTTATCTCAGTTAATGCCGCCATATCCTATCCAATCTCCAAATTAGAAACTTTGAAGTCATTTTTGACTCCTCCCTCTTCTGAAATTCCCACATCCATTTGGTCAAAAATCACTTCCAGTTCTGCTTCAGAAACGTCACTCAGATCTAATCTCCCTTTTTGATCCCCACAGCTTCTTCCAGGCTGCAACTAGAGAATGAGCATCCTAGCTGACCCTACTGTAATTTGCTTATTAACACTCTAGCCTATTTCTCACACTGATGCATTTATTTTTCAAAAAAAAAAAATCTCTTCATGTCACTCTCCTGCTTAAAAACCTCTCGATAGCAATCCAGTGCCTTCAGGCTAAAATCTAAATGCCTTATAACAAATGAAGCCCTCCACATTCTGCTTCTATCTACTCTTGTTTTGATGTTCCACTCACACACCCAGAACTTTAGTCACACTGAACTTCTCATCAATCACTAATACTCGAAGCGCTTTTATGACCATATGCCCATGGTACTTATTTTATATGTCTATTGTAGTACTTAACATATTATATTGTAATTAATCTGTTACATTTATCTTTTTCCTGTTAGATTTAGGACTACCTAAAGGCAAGAAATAGTATGTCTTTCCTGGTGACCAGTGCAGTGCCTGGCATAAAAGAGGCCCTCGGTAAGTGCTGGATGAATGAATGAATGAACTTAATTATAGAGCATCATACTGTTAATTTAAATGTTTCATGTAGAGTCACAAAAATATAAGTTCTTGCCCAGTAGACTGAAAACAAAAATTCTGTTACTCATTTTTGACTCTACTGCATGATTTGGCTTATAATAGGTGTTCAATAAAGTTCTATTACATTCATTTGGGAAAAGGTGATTCCTTATTCCGCAGGTGGGCTTTCTCTTACCATTGATACATTTATTTGCTGACTTTTTTTGTATTTCCACTCTGTGCCAGGTACTGTGCTAAAGGCTAAGGATATAGGAGCAAACAAAATAGACATGGTCATGACCTTCACAAAGCTTATTGTCTCATAAGTCAATGACAATAGTTTTTTTTTTTTTTTTTTTTTTTTTTTTTTTTTACCGGGAGGTCCTGGGGATCGAACCCGGATCCCTCCATATGGGAGATGGACGCCCAACCAGTTGAGCCACATCCGACCCCCCAAATGACAATAGTTCTGAACATAATAAATACCTCCCGAATATTCTGCTGCTCCACCTCATGCCGCTTGATCATTATTTTCCGCTTGAAGAAACGACAGTGTTTGTCGTAGTACAATCTTTGTTGAGTGAGAAGGTGGGCTTCCTCTTCAGCCTGTGTGTGCTGCAAGTTCTCTTTATGCTTGGATATCCGCTCTTGCTTTTCTTTCTTGGGTGTGCTATGGTCCTCATTCATCTCCTTACAAAAAGAAGAAAGGAAAAAAATGCTGATGCCATCAAACAACAGGAACCATAACGGCCTTTTGTAATAGTAGGTTAAACTACTTGGAAAGCAAGTGAAATGTAAGGACAGAAAATCTTGACATCATACATTTCTACTCCCCCCTCCAACTTTTTTTTTCTATCTGGTTACATCATCCTCTTTTTGGTGCGTTGCTTTGCCGTGGGGTCCTGCTCCTCTCCCAGCCACTCTGCGCAGGTCTGGGACGCTTTTTTCTTTCTTTCTTTCATTTTTTTTTCTTTTTTAACAGGAGGTCCTGGGATCAAACTGGGCCCTCCATATTAGATTAACCAGAGTTCAATTGCTTGAGCCATGGCCGCTTCCCCCTCCAACTTTTTAAAAATCTATTAGTTAACTAAGTCATAAGTGAGTAGGAGACTAGTGAGTTTCCATGCCTCGAGTTTCTCATTCTCAAAAATAATTTGTTCACTCAAATAATTGTTCACTGTGAAGGAGCAATCAACACACACTTACCAAGCACCTATCATATGTCAGGCACTGTGCAAGGCACAAGGATAGAATTATGAGCAAAAGAACACGATGTCTGCTATCGTGGGGTTTTATATATAGCGCAGAGTCAAATATAAATCAAAGAACCAAGAAATGAATTTCTGTGGTAACTGCTGTGAAGGGAAAGTACTTGATCCTACAGGAATGTTTAATAGAAAAGATTCTACCTTGGTAACAACTAAGTTTTGAAAAATTGGCAGGGATTAACCAATGGAAAAGGAGAAGCAAGACTACTCTGGGTAGAGGAAATAGCATGTGCAAAGCCCTTGGGGTGGGGGTGGGGCATGCTGAAATCAAGAAAAGGCTGGAGTAATTGGTGCAGTGTGACATGAGATAAGGCTGGGCACAGAGGCAGGACCATCAGAAGTCTTATAGGCCAAGTGAGGGATGCTGATCTTTAGCTTAGGAGAAATAGGTTTTATATATATGGGATGTCAATGAGATATAGTTCAAAAAGAGGACTCTGGCTGCCATGTGGAGAACAGAATGAAGGAGGCAAGAGCAGATACATGGAGGTAGCTGGGAGACCATTGCAATGGTCCAGGTCAGAGAGATGATAGTAACTTGGATAAAGGAGGTGGTGACAAGACATTGAAATGGACAGACTCCAAAGACAGGAGGTAACTATGTAAAGGACACTAATGTGAATTTCAGGAAAAAGCATTCTTCCTTTGGGATGAGAAGGGTGAAAAAAACCCACCTATATTTTCAAAAGGAAAAAATTAATAACTATTCCAGACCATATGGGAAAAGGGAAGGAAGCAGTGAACCAGAACAATCAAGAAGATGTTAATCTAGGAGGAAAGTAAGAAGACCACTTTTAGAGAAAATACAAAATACAATGTACTCTCCTATGTCCATACTGACATGCTTGGCCTATAGTATTTGGTTAACTACTCACACAGCTGAAATCTCCCTTAATTGCTAACACCTGTTTCACTTAAGGTTTTGTGATATGGACATTACCTATTTTTATACTTAGCCCACGAAGTCTTTGTAAATTGATTGCTAACTTTCCTGTTCCAGTGAGGTCTTAAGTGAACTCTTAGAATCAACATGAGAAAGCACTGTTTCCAGCCTGGAGGAAGCTGGGGTCACAACAGGAAGGTTGGGTGACTCACCTCGTCCTGCCATGACTTCATTACTAGGTTTGGAATTAACCACAAGATTGCACACCCATTATTCAAATATGATAATAAAAATGCACTCCAAAATTGAGAACAAATTATTTCTGGATCATCCATAATTCTGTATTACCCATACCACTATAATCTATCAACAGCTTTTGTCATTCCTAGAACAATATCTTTAAATATATCAATATCTAAATATATACACCATTTTAAATAGTCTGAACTAAGCTGTACTCCATAAGGAATAACATTAGCTTTGCACAGAAAGGCTTATTGAGACTATCTCAAATTGGCTTTAGGTATGTTTTTCTTCATAAGCATGCTGAAAAACATTAGTTTAGTCCAGGGTGTCCTGGGTTCATAAATCTGACTATGGTGAACCAAAAATAGCCTTATGCCTGAAGGCAAAGTGGGGACTATCAAATGCTGTTCTGTGGGAGACTCTTCTAAAGTGAGAGTTCATGCAATCTCCAAATATCTCAGTGTTACAAAAGCTCAAAATAGTGGACACAGTCATAAAGTATGGCCTCCAGAGCAGGGAGTTAGAAATAAGAAGGTATTTGTAGCTGAAAGAATTTCAAAATTTCTTATTAAAAAATAAGAAAAATCTTATTTCTCTGATTCAGCAACATCTTTCTACTGTGAGGTAACAATCAGGCTCAAGCCAATAACTAGGAGAAAATAGGGAGAATGTTAACCTTCGCATTTGGGCTATTTCTCTCTACAGTCTGGTTTTCAGACTTTACAGTGTCAGATTCTTCCCATTCAGGCAGTGTGGATGACAGACAATTTCTTGTCAGGCCAACAATTACCAGCGGCAAAGTTTTTGAATTTAGCTCACCTGGGCAGGGCAAAGGTCCACCCTAAGTTACTTGCTATTACTTCCTAACGAAAAAAGAAGTGGAGAGGAACCTAGCTAAGTCCTTTATTGTTAACCTATAAAAGAAGAATGTGAGCTCAAACATACCATTTTATATATTAAAAGAATGCCCCATATTGAATTTCATTAAACCATAATACTTAGTCTACAAATAAAAATCCTAAGTCTTAGAAGAAAGAAAATCTATGGGACCACAGGCAATTCACTTGTAAGAACTGATGGAAGAAGAACCAAAGGCATTTGAACTTTCAGATCAAATTTCAAACCTTCAGGAGGGCTCTGTAAGTCCACTAGTGGTCTTCAACCAAACATTCAAGAATCAATCATTCACATGCACCATACAGTAATGAGAGAAAAAAAAAGACATGGTCTCTGCTCTTATGACACTTCCCAGCTAGGAGGGTAAGAAGTAGATATTACTGAAAACAAAAAGAAAAGAAAAAAATCACTAAAAAACGTTTAATTTAAAACTCTGGTGTTATGAAGCCAGAGACATTTGTTCTGGTGGAAGTAGTCAGGAAAGGCTTCCCAGGGAAGTAACATTTGAGTTTAGGTCCTAATAAACAGTCCTAAGTCTTACAGGGAAGAGGAGTAGGAATTAACTCAGCAGAATTGTGGGGGAGAAGGGTTGAGTATGGGGAGAGCATCCTGGTCAAGGAAGCAGCATGCGCGCCTTGGGGGAAGGGTAGAGCATGATAAATTTAAGGAACCAACAGGGAACCATTGTGGCTGAGTAGCAAAGAGTGAGGGGACTAGTGTGAAAGGAGACTGGAGGGTAGGCTGGTAGCAGACAGCTAGGGCCTTCTAGGATTCTGATCTACCGTAAGAGAATGGGAAGCCAATGGATATAGAGCAGGGGATGATATGACTAGATTTATGTTTTGAAAAGATCACTCTTGCTGAAGTGTGGAACATAAATTGCAAGTGGGCAAGAATGGCTTAGAGTTAGACCAACAAGTTCTTGAAATGTGGTCTCTGGGCCAGCAGTATCAGCATCACCTGGGAACTAGCAGAAATGCACATTTTGAACTCCACTCCAGAATCGGAAAATCTAAGGGTGAGGCTTAGCAATCTGTTTTAATAAGTACTTCAGGTGATACTGATGAAAAGTTTCAAAACCACTGGATTAGATTTGCATCTAAGCATGCAAAATGAGTCAATTTTAAGTTCTAACCATTCTAATGGCAACTTGGAGACTACAAATAATGACACTCTTACCTCTTTTATTTTTTCCTTACAAATCTTATACTGCTTCTTCTGACTTTCTAAGAAAGTTGTCAAATCTTTCTTCTGCTGGGCCAAGATCTGTTGCTGGAACTTCTTCTCATCTGCTGCAGCTACCTTTGCCTGATAAAATAACAAATATGATATACGATGAATCTGTTCATTGCATAGAATTGAGTTGTCTCTATTCTCCAGTATATTAAAACAGTATATAAGTGCTTAATCATATAAAATTTTTAAAACAAATAATTGATAAAAAGCAAAATAAAGAACAGTCTGATTCTTTTGTACCTTAAACAAAAAGGAATAATATTAAAATTTTTACCATTGAAAAACACATTCCCAATTATGGGAAAAATATGAAAGTAGTGGCATAAACATGTTTTATTAAATATAAAAAAATGTGAGATGAAAAAAGAAGGATTATAATAAAGAATTTTTATCATAGTTTTGGTAGCCCAAGGGTTAAATTATAAAAAATAGATAATCACAACTGACCAATTTTATTCCAAGAATCAAACTGATTAATTAGTCCAACAATCAGACTTCCTAGTGGGGTCTTTTCTAGTATAATCGGCAGTTACTGGCATTTTTTTTTACCTAAGCACTTGCTGCAATCCATAACAGACACCATGGCATTTTTGGGACTCTTAAATGAATAACACACAGACCAAATAAAAGATAATCTAGTAAATATCGGCCCCAGAAGAGACCAAATCTAAGTTTCAGGGAACCCTTAGGTGAAGCATATATGCAGGATAAAAGATTTAGGAGATAGAGAGGAAAGAAAGGGGGCTTTATGGCTCCTTTTATGTATCAATTCAGCTTTAGCTTCCATTATCAACTTAACAATTCTTTCCCCATATTTACTCAGTCAAATTCCCAAGAAAGAATCTGACTGGTTTATTTAATTGACATCACCCCTGTTTGGGCAGAAGTTTTCATGCCAGACCGCCCCATAGATTGATGACTGTCAGGGGAATGCTTCTTCCACAATTCTGATGTTTTCTTCCAAGTGGAAAGAGAGAGCTTCTGAAACACCCCCTGACACCCTGTCCCCAGTCTCTCCATCCCCAGGGAGCACATGCTCACCTCTGCTTTTCTATACCGTGTAAGTCTTACAGGAAGTGGCAGGGAAGCAACTTGGTTTTAACTCTGCCAAGGGCCTGGATAAGCAAGTATTTTAATTTTGTTCAGTAGCACTTGACCTACTTTCCTGCAGACATAAATAATTTCTCCTAACATTTATCAGCAATAAAGGTGATATTTTGATATCTGCTTTAACCTTTTGTCTTATTTTTAAAATTAGTTTAGAATCTGAGTGGGGAAGAGAGATGCTCCCTAGAAGACCCCAACAATGGCCAGATTAATCACTTGCTGCCTTTGGTCAGGTGCCCATTCCTAGGCCAGTCAGCTGTAGGCAGGGAGTATTACCACTGAAAGGTGGTATTTGTAGAGGAGTTTCCTTCTGAATAGGACTGTGAGTGTGGCAAGCACAGAAACAGATCTGTATTGTACAAGTTCCCAGAGGATAGCAGCATCTTGTTTCCTGTTTTTTGTACTGAAACCCCCATCAAAGGACTGATACTCAGAATATATTTGAATGGACAAGAGTGTAATATACATTCAGTTATTATTTTAACTTTTAATGAAAATTTTAGGTAATCCATTAAGCCCACCTTCTCTTGTCCCATCACTGAAAGGCATGCCACTCTTGCCTCCTCTAACATTCTGCCACTAACTGGAAGGTCTGGCTTGGTTGCGGCACGATGGCCTGTGTGCACACACTGACCTCCTTTTCTATGATAGCCACTTGCTTCTTGGCCAGCTTCTCCAGCTCGATGGACGAGTTGTTGGCATGCGTCTCCACCTCCTTCTGTAGCTTGAGGCGGTGCTCGTCCATCTCAGCCTTCAGCTTGTTCTCCAGGGCGATCAGCTGCTTCTGGTGCTGGCGCCGCATCCGCTTATAACCTGACATCTGTTCCCGCAACTCGTTCTCCTGCTCATGCTCATGGATCTGTCGTGTAACCTGAATTGGGGTGGGGAACAGAACTCAGGTGACCAGGTTCATGAGAGACAAACTTTCAGGCAAAGGAGAAGAATCTAAATAAGAGGTAGAATCTTCCATACTCTCAAGCATGATTTTATTTTGCATCATCACCATCAAATAACCTATTATTCTTGCTCGCTCACCTGTACCAGCCACTGGGCTGGGTACTCTTTATATACCTTATTTCTAATTCTCAAAACCATCCCATTCACTCCTACATTTCATTCATTCATGAAGTAGGTGTTACTATTCCCATTTTATAGATGAAGAAATTGAGATTTGAGGGAATTAATTTATTCAGTCAAAATATGTTTAGATACTTTTTATATATCATCATATAAATATGCTCATGGTCACATAGCTAATAAGGAGTGGAGTTGGGATTCAGACCTAGTTCTAGCTGATTCCAGAACCATGCTATTTCCACTACACCAGGGTTTCTAAACTTTGGCACTATTGACATTGGGCTGCATATTTCTCCGTTTTGAGGGGCTGTCCTGTGCATTGTAGGATGTTCAGCAACATTCCTGGCCTCTACCCACTTGCACTTCCAAAATCATGACATTCAAAAATGTCTCCAGATATTGCCAAATAGCTCCTGGGGAGCAAAATCACCCTCAGTTGAAAACCACTGTACTGTATCATACTGCCTTTTGCCCTTTTTCAAAGGCTCACATCTCTAACAGTCATAGGAACCTTCAATATCCTTTGAAAAATAGTATGAACATGATTTAATTCTTATTCTCAATATGAGTTGAGAGAACTCTTTCCTTTTAAATCATTTGTCCCAGTCCCCTGCAAAATAGCTATTAATGAATTATAATACATTTATTTGCCTTCCTAAAGAAGAAAAAGCAGGAAAGAAGATGTGGCTTAAGTGATTGAGCTCCCGCCTATCACTTGGGAGGTCCCGGGTTTGGTTCCTGGTGCCTCCTGGAGAGGATGAGCAAGAAAGGGAGCTGGCATGATGGGCAGGCACAGTGAGCTGACACAAGATGATGCAACAGAAAGTTTCTGCAGTTGTTCCATACCACCCTATCACATCATCCAAAGTGTACTGTGTGCCATGTACAAAGCACTGAACTAGAAAGGCTATAATAAACAACCTACTGAAAAAATAACAGGAGATTGGAGGCTGATAATGTCACTCTCTTAAGAGATCAAATTAACTCAAGATTAATTATGTGTGAGAATCAAAATAATGCATATGAAAAAACTGGCCACCTCAGCACTTAGAACAAATGAAAATCATAGCAAGTTCTTAAGAAGAATACAATGAGTCACATTTTGGTGTTAGAAATTTGACATTCCACTCTAGAACACCTAGGGAAAAATGTCTAAGTTCTCACTAAAAGTAATGGCTGATAAACAGGCAACTTTGCCTTATACCAGAAAGTGTTACATGAGGAACTTTTATTGTTCTTTTTTTTTTTTGTTGTTTTTTGCTTTTCTTTCTTTTCTTTTTCTTTTATTGTTTTTCTTTTTTTTTTTTTTTTTTTTTCAGTTTTCCATGAAGAACTTTGAAATGTACATCTGCAAATCCAAATTCTCAAGTGATATCAAGAATGAAAGAGACCTCATTTGTTCGTTCATTCATTCATTCATTCAACACATGTTTATTGAAGGACTTTGATTGTCTGGGCTAGGCATGGAGATTGGGCAGCTCAAGTGAAAAACGGTGTCAGCAATGCTCTTGGTCAGATTAAGAAGCCAAGAATAAGGAAAGAGGAGACATGCAATATTTCGATAAGTATCCTCTGGTATACTATCCAGGTAGAGAACACATTTTGAGCATTCAGAAACATTACAGCAGGGACTCATGGAAGGTGACATAGTAGCATTTATTGCTGAGGTTCTAATATTTTTATTTTTGTCATCAAACTAATTCAGGTATCCAATTTCACAATTAGCTGAATTATTAATTTGTATTGTAAAATATGCATTTAAAATGAAGATTCCATTTTAAATGAACTTTTCTTCTGAATCTGGTAAAGTCAAGTAAAAGAATCTATATTTGCATGGACAGAAAAATTATTTTTCTCCTACAAGCTGTTCTGGGGAAAAAAAGCAACTAAGAGTTTCTTTCTTGTGTTCTTCTTTTTAATGTGTATTTTAACCTAAATTCATCTGTGTGGTGAGACCACTACTATGAGAATTCTCCAGTGAGAATTCCTTCCCAAGGCCAAGGCTGAATTGTTTGATAGATATGGCCTTGGGTGCTTGCCCTTTATATTAACATCTTCTATGGAAACGGCCAGTGGCCCAGGACATTATGAAATTTTAAGAAAACAATGACATCAGATGTAGCAACAGTTGAAACACTCTCATGGGTCAGTAATCTAATTAAAATATTAGGATCTCCATTCACCAACAATAAAAATCCAAGGAAGGAACATCTCAAAGGCCCAAGAGGTGGGATGAATAACTCTGAAGAACCATAAACAAACAACTCCTTTCCCCAGATAAGGAACCTGTCCAATAAAAACTTTCTTAAAAAAGAAGGAAAAGGATAAAATTAAAAGATTCCATGAAATGTCCTTGTTTTTAATAATTCTTCAAAATAAGGGCAATAATCTCATATAATTATAATAAAAATTATAATTCTAAAGTTTCCTCAAGGTTTCCTCTGATACCAAGGTTCACTGTTCTTCCTTTTCCTTTGTTACAAATGCAATTGTGCATAATAACCTGAAAATACCAGTTTTAAGGTGCCAAAATAATCAGGAGATCTTGGACCATAGACTTCAAATTCTTAATACTCTCAATCAAAAACACAATGTAAAAAGAAAGATTAAGAGGGAAAAAATACAGAGCGAGGCCTCTTGAAGGTTTACATAGAAGTAGGCCCATAAAACGCTTTTGAGGAGCAATAATACTTTTGTTAGTTTGCAAATCTGTTGAAGGTCTACTCTCATCACTTATTTATCTAGTACTCAACTAATTTCTAAAATTCTCCTTGTGGTGTTCACTTTTGGATCATGCTGTGGCTTGTTAGCACTTTTGCTAGAAGATTTGTAAAAAAAAAAAAAAAGTGTAAAAGAATGAGAGAGATTGAGAGAAAAAGAAAGAAGGAGAAGGAAAAGGAAAGAAAGAAAAGGAAAGGAAAGGAGGAAAAGAAAGGAAACGAAGAAAGAAAAGAATCACTACCAGCTATGAGAAGTGAAGGATGGTTTCAACAATGACTTGATTATTCATTATACTAGATCTTCATTTTCCCATGATTTACCCTTACTTTTATGTGATTTAAGTAAATATAGCTCTTTTCATTTGAGGTGGTATCTGAAAAATAAAAGGATTCACAATATATTTTTAAAAAATTAAATACTTCCAAATGATATTCCAGTATCCCAATTATATACACTTATTGGACTTAGCCTTTAAAATAATGAGTAAATAGAACTGTAGTACTTGATGATATACATTAAAATATCCATACCGATAGCTAGATTGTCTAAAATGGTAGATGGAATTGTACACACATCCCTTCCATTTTTTTCTTTCTAAAAATCATTAGATACAAACACCACTGAACTCTGATAAACTTCCATCAACCCCACCATGACTCCCAAATCATTACATTTGGAGACAGTACTCCACAGAAAACAACTTATTTTGTGGCCAAAGCAACAACCTGTCAGCTACTCAGTTTTTGAACTTAATATAGGGGAAAGGGTTCTCTAGCAAATCAAAACTCCATCAAAGAGACCAATCCCAGCTATTCTCTGGCTGGGCACTATGAAGCCTGAGGATTTTGCCTATAGCCCTGAGGTGGCCTAGTTGGGAAGCAGCTTTCATCATCCACAGAGAGGAAGACTGTGATGGCTGATATGCACAGAGTCCTGGTGGGTGCACAGATGCCAGCATGAGATCTATCTGGCATGGCAGTAGTAATAGCTTACTGGGAGATAGATGTCATGAATATATGATGTGGGAATGAAGGTGTGGCAAATGGAAAAAAGAGAACCTGTCCCAAAGGGGAAAAATGCACTTAGTGTAATATCTGCTTCGTATTCAAAATCTGCTTATGGTGCTGTGATTCTTAGTGGTTGTTCCTTATTTCTCCTCTCATTACAACATAAACAGGACTGGGTAAAGGTATAAGTCTCACAGGAGTCTGTGGTAAGTAATAATATTTCTCCAAAATACCATATGACTTCTTATTGTCACATGTCATGGCATGAAGATGATTATTATTTAATAATTTCATGATTTTTTTTAGATTCAAAAGCATATTTTTAAGGTGCTTAATAATCAGCAAATACACAGTGGACATTTTAAGATCTCCATTATATAGTTGATCATTCCTTTAAAATGAAAATCTGCCTATTACTGAGATTACAAGAAACTTGTATATCAGTAAACTGAAATGTGGCTTTTATTTATAAGCAGTCTAAATTAAATTGCTTGCTTTTAAACAACAGCAGACATAGCCACTGTAGGTGCTTTAACTTCAATTTCCCCTGTATTTGGGTTTTATAAGATTATAATCCATTATCAATTTCAAAGATAACCAAAGCTATTAAAAGACTTGAGAAAAAAGAGTGGAAATCAGGTTTAAAAAATAGGACAAGAAAAATGATCATTTCTGGGTCGGCCTCAGATGATGTCATCATAGGTTCTAAATGTAATAGCCAAGCAGTGTACACTAACTCTTCCTGCCCATGTGACCTCTAACATCAATTTGGGCAAAACCACTAATATTTCAATAATTTTTAGACTGAGAAGTGAGATTCAGAAGCAAAATATTAAAGGGAGTTTAGAGTGTCAAGGATGAAATGGTGTGAGTGTGTGTGAGTGTGTGAGTGCGCACGCGCACGCGTGGGGGCCAAGGGGAGGAGGCATGGAAACTAACTCTTCCAGCACACACCCCTTTTGCTACTACAAGGGCATCCAGCAATCACATTTGCAATAGTAAAAATGCTGAGGAATCCTACAGCCTCTTTTCTTCCACAACCATCCCAATCCTCTCCTACAAAGCCCTTCTTGCTTTATTGATGCCAGGAAATTCTTCAGGGGTTAAATGGGGAAGTGCAGCCACTACCATTGTTGCAATAAATAAATGAATGAACCAGAACGAACCAGCAATCCATCCCTGGGAAGCAAGTATCTTTTTTGGAACAATAACATACATTAGCCAGCAACCATATATTTTAAAAAATTATGTTTTATCTTTTGATGTGTGTGTATACATTATAGACACACATGCATCTATACAAAAAGAAGCATAGTACCCTGCATGCATATAATAATGCTTTAAATATCTTAAGCATTATTTTATTTCAATGAAAAGACAGACAGCTTTTATAAAATTGGATAGGCTAAGAACTTCATCTCAAAGGCCTTTTATTTTGCACATATAGCAAAAACAAATACACATACACACACACACACACACACACACACAGGTTTTTTTTTTTTTTCCCTCCATGCCATAGACAATGCTAAAATATCTGAGATCTGATTGCTATGCCAACAGATTTTTTTTTTTTAAATGCATAAAATTATTAGGAGGGAAAAAACATTCTTGACTCCTTTCCTCCCATCCATAAAGCCGAGAGAGGCTCAGGGAGGGTGACAGGCTGCCAGATGGGGAGGAGGGGAAGGAAGGGAAGGTGGGTAGAGGGGTGTTTGCTTACCAAAGATGCTGATTTGATCGTGGCAAAGCGCTCTCTGTTCCGGTAGTGGAGGGCCTGGCTCTGAACTGACTGGGTAGGCCGCGGCTCAGGCCTGGGATCGCCGTGGCCCGCCTCATCCCTTATGAATACATGATCCTGCAGAAATGGATAAAAACAAGGAGAAAGTCCAGCTGTGCTCTTTCCTCGCCGGCTGCCTCTCTCTCACCCCTCTTTCTGCACAAGCACTGCTGTTTGAAATGCATAGTTTAGCTCTCTGCTAGTCCCCGCAGCTCCCACGGTACAAAATGAATAAGCAACACATTGCAGCCTTCAGTTAGGAATGTCAGCTGATCGCTAGTGGGATGCCTTCTGAATCCCTGGCAGGCTTTTTCTTTACCTCCAGAATTACATATATGCAAAAGAAAAAAAGAATAGAAAAAACAATGCAATGTACAGACTCCTTAGAACAGTTTGTTTAAAACGCTGTAACCAAATAATTCCTTTAAAAATGTCATGTCCATGTTTAGCAAGGAGGATGCTGGTTGCTTTTAACATAAAAGCGAGCCTCCGCCTCATTCCCTTGAAAGATCTGCTTTCTCAATTTAATTTTATTTGAGATCTGTTCGGTAGGATCATCGTTCTGCCTAGAACCAATGTAGGCTTGTGCTGAACTGCCTCTCTATCTTGTGCTGGGAAGATTCAGCAGTCACTGAGGGATCCTGCTTTCCAGTCATGATCGTACACGGTTCTAGCACCTTCTCTCTACAGCTTCTGAAAGGATTTTTTTTTTTTTTTTTTTTTTTTAGATTTAAAGAGACAGGCAAACAATTTTAACCAAATGATACTTCCACAAATTCTTCTACAACTCAGCATAGGTATGGTCACCAAAATGAGTAAAGCTGGAATTTAATGTCCTTGACTGATTTTATCTTCTTGATAGGCAAAGATGATTTATCTTATTGTAACACCCAGTGAAAAATAACATTCCCTGGAAGGATAATAATGGATGTTTCTTAAATGCAATTATAAGACTTTTAAAGGGGAATATGTTTTCAAAGGAGGATGTTCCTTTCTATAAAAGATGAGCAGTCCATCAGTAAGTAGCCTTAATCCTTCAGAAAAGAAGATACTATAATAGTTAATAGCTCAAAATCATGTACAACCATAGGGGACTTAAACATAAATGTTCAGGATGGGGAAGGAGAAAATAATTATTTTAATGCTCAAGGATTTTAGGCAAAACCATTTGTGGGAAGTCAGTTTTGCATTTTATCCTTAACTATTAATTTTTAAAATAACTGCTCTTTCCTTTATCAGAAAACAAGAAGTGGAGAGGTTTAGAAAATACAAAATTTCACTATAGTCTAAAATTTTGACAAACATATACCTTGGGGGAAATGAAATTTTCACCCAGAATTTTATTTAAAAGCCAAGATCTAAGATGAAATTTATCATTGGGCTGATTTTCCTTTACCTTTAATAAATTTAGAATGTTTGGGTATACTGGAAAGATATCTACCACCACAACTATATTTAGATATTTTTCTTCAATTTATTGCTTTATGGCCTATTTTATTTTAAAATAATTAAGGGACTTTTTATTTTTTTAGGAGGTACCAGGGATTGAACCCGGGACCTTGTACATGGAAAGCAGGTGCTCAACTACTGAGCTACATCTACTCCCCTTAAAGGACTTTTAGTACACTTGCCACTGAAGACATATACATCAAATTCAAGAGATGTTCTACAATTGTGCTGTCCAATAAGGTAGCCACATGTAGCTATTTATTTATTTATTTATTTTAAAGATTTTATTTATTTATTCATTTATCCCCCCCTTGCTGCTTGTGCTCGCTGGGTCAGCTAACCACGCTGAGCGGGTGGGCTTGCCTTCACCAGGAGGCCCCGGGAACCGAACCCAGGGCCTCCCATATGGTAAACGGGAGCCCTACTGATTGAGCCACAGCCGCTTCCACATGTAGCTATTTAAATTTAAATTAATTAAAATTAAAAATTCAGTTTCTCAGTCACACTAGCTACATTTCAGGTGTTCACTAGCCACCTATAGTTTGGTGGTTACCATACTGGGCAGTGCAGATATAGAACATTTCTTTATTACAGAAAGTTCTATTAGACAGTGCTATAAAGTTAAAAATGCATTTCCTAACCCATGTTTTCAGAAGTTACAAAAAAAAAAAAAAAGCTTGAAGTGCCAATTAAATTTTTCTGCATTATTTCCTGGGAAATCCAAACTTTTGTTTCACAAGCAAAGAGGGATTAGTTGTGGGTCTGAGATTTATGCACCCCATTTAAAGTTCTAGAGAGGAAGACACTGGACATGCCCTGCTACCATACACGTTGCTGAATATTAATTAATTACATTTACCTCCAGAATTGAACTTATTTAATTACTATTACAGTCCCAGAAAAGCAAGCAGCTTTTAAATACCAGCATTCAGAAGAGATAGACTAGAAGCCTTAACAAATCATAGTTAGGTGAGTATTAGATGGCTAACTTAAGTGACTTGATTGAGAGGAAGACCTCAAATGATGTGGCAGCAGCTAAGTTTCAAAACATAATAACTTGATTTACAAACACAGCCAGTGACACTAGAATCTACAATGCCCACATATAATCAAACTTAATAATGTGTAAATATATATAATTTTAATACTATCAGTTTGTTTGGGTTTAGGACCCTATTATCCAATTAAAAGCCACCTTATATTTTTCCTAAGTTTATTAAACTCAAAAAAAAAAGAATACATTGTAAAAGTTATAACTCTAAATCATACTGGTTTTAGTTGACACATGGCTAAGGTGTATTTTAAAAATAATGCTATTCTATATTAAGAGATTATACAACTCAACAATAAAAGAGCAAGCAATCCAATTAAAAAATAGGCAAATGATTTAAATAGACATTTCTCCAAAGAGGAAATACAAATGGCCAAAAAGCACATGAAAAAATGTTCAATATCACTATTAGGGAGATGCAAATCAAAACGACAACAAGATATCATCTCACACCTCCTAGAATGGTCATTATGTACAAACAAAATAGAAAACAATAAGTGTTGGAGAGGATGTGGAGAAATAGGAACACTTCTTCACTGTTGGTGGGATTGTAAAATGGTACAGCCTCTGTGGTAGATGATTTGGCCATTCCTCAGGAAGCTAAATACAGAACTGCCGTATGATCCAACAATTCTTCTACTAGGAATATATCCAGAAGAACTGAAAACGGTGACACGAACAGACATCTGCACACTGATGTTCATAGTGGCATTATTTACAATTGCCAAAAGATGGAAACAACCCAAGAGTCCATCAACCAATGAATGGATAAACAAAATATGGTATATACATGTGATGGAATGCTATGCTGCAGGAAGAAGAAATGAAATTGGGACACATATGATAACATGGATGAATCTTAAAGACATTATGCTAAGTGAAATAAGCCAAAAACAAAAGGACAAATATTGTATGGTCTCACTAATATGAACTAAATCCGAAGAATAAACTCATGGAGTTAAAACCTGGAGTATAGGTCATTAGGAGATAAGAAGAGGGCTGCGAAGGAGTACTAATGCTTAATGTATGTAGAAGTTTTAATTAACTTGACTGTCAAAGTGTAGAAATGGATAGAGTTGATGGTAACATATTATAGTAAGTAGCAGCTGGCTTATAAATGAGATTGTGGCTGAAAAGGGTAGTCTAGGGATGTAAATGTCTGTTGAAATAAAGCGAGAGAATGATCTAGGGACTGAATAACAGTGAATACAGAGGTGGATGAGAAATGTGGTTAATAGTTCAAATAAAAGAATGTCCTGTGAACTAGAACAGCTGTATGTCACTATTGCAGGGTGGTGGGAATGTGGAGAAGCATGGGAAAAATACAATTAATGTAACCTATAGTTACATTATAGTTAATGTAGTGACTATAGTTAACAGCAATACTGCAATATTTTTGCATCAACGCCAAAAATGTACTGAGTAAATAATAGGGGAATAGGGAAAAAAATATGCCAAATGTATGCTATGGACTATAGTTAGTAGTAATAGTCTGATCATATTATTTTATAATCTGTAACAAATATTCCACGATGGTGTGGTGTGTTGGTAAAGGGGTGTTGTATGGGAATTCTACACATGTGCATGATTGTTTTGTAAGTTCACAACTTCTGTAATGAATGAATGAATAAATAAATAAATATAAATATATAAATATAAATATATAAATATAAATATATAAATATATATATAAAAGAAAACTGGGATTAAAAAAAGATTAACTGAGATTGTGCATGTCAGGTGCCTGGCACAAAATTATCATTGCATAAGTGGCAATCTAAAATAATTACTAGTAAAAAAAGAAAAAACAAAAAAAAATAAAATTAAATAATTACTAGTATCAGGGAAAAATAAAGACTTAATATTTTGCTTTTTTAAAAAAATGCTATTTTTAGAAGCTTGTCTGAAGAATATGTCCAAAACATTACTCTACTTTAAACAAGTACATTAGGAAACAAATTTTAAAATATTCAATTCCATTGCATGAAACAGGTTCAAAATGCTGAAGACAACTTAAACAATGTAGCAATTTAAAAATGGGGGCAATGTGACTTGAGAAGCAAATACAAACATTAAATTATCTCTTTTAAAAAAGAGAGAAGGAAACAGAATAGCAGCCATGTACAGCAGGAGAAGCATAGAGAGATTGAGAGGTGATGAGTTTTGTTTCTTTGGTTGGTATTGTTTATTATTATTATTATTATTATTATTATTATTACTGGAATAATAAAAATGCTCTAAAATGATTCAAGTGATGAATATACAACTATATGATTATACCAAATACCACTGATTGTATACTGGATGGATTTATGCTTTATTAATATGTATCAATACAACTGACTTTTAACCCCTTTACTGGGCATATATATTGGTTACATTACTCCTTTAGGAAGATGTCCTTGTGAAAATTACAATACCTGACTCCCTTAGTTTCTGAACTGCACACATTTTAAGATTAATAATGGAAAGGGTCAATTTGCTACTTTATGCAGAGTTAGGTACTGGATGTGGATTATTTACAAACGATTATGATAGGTCCAAGATCATCTTTGAAGAATAAGTGTGGAAGTTTAAGAACACATATATTCTACTTTACCAAGGTAAAATATATGTCTTGTTTATAATTTATTGTTAAAACATTAGCATCCAGGAACAAACCCAAATGCTCCTAGAAATACCAGTATGATTGGGGACCAGTTTTAGATAAACCTGAATTAACTTGGTAAATTTACAATGCTTTTTCATTGTAAAAAATAAACTTCTTAAGATTAAAAAAAAAAACCTGTCTAAATATTTGTTCAAAATCTCTAGTAAAAAGAATTGAATTTTATACAATATAGTGAAGTATATGAATCATGAGGAAGAAAGCACTTACCTATTATATCCTGGAGAAGAGGCTTACTTTTATTTAGAAGTTTTTTTCCCTAAGTGTATATTTATGCTTCTGAAATGAAGATTCATGTTGTAGTCACTTGAAGAGTTTCTAGATTAATTCTAGATTAATCCTGGAAGCCACTCCTCAGGGCTCTGCTGTGTTTTGGGTTTAATTTTTTTCAGAGTACTCACCATTATACTTACTGTCTGTCTCTACATGAGATTGTGGGCTTTTTGAAGGCAAAGTAAATGTTGTTTGAAAAATCTCAGTTTCCCCAGCACCTAGCATAGTGCTTGATACCTAGTAGGCACTCAGTAAATGTTTACTCTATAACTAAGCTCAAGAATATAGGTCTGTGGAGATTTTGAGAAAATGACATCTTGGATTATTCAGCAAAGTCCAAATGTGTATTTCATAAAAATCTGCCATTCTGCATTCTAAGAAAATCGTAAAATAGTGACACACACAAACACACTCTTCCTTGGGAGGATGGGGGGGGGCGTGTGGATCTAAAAATGGCTTTTGTCTAGTGATGAAAAGCCTTTTTACAGACTCACACTTTTCATGCTATGGAGAAGGGATTAGAAAACCCGCCATCTTTCCTTTGTTTTGTTTATTTCAAAATTATTAAATTATTACCTAAACAGGTATAGCTATCAAAAACTGGGGCTAGAGGAAAGGGAGAAAATGAAGAAAAAGGAGATATAATTGGGGGAAAGATGTTACTATAGGGAAAGGGTTATATGAACCCTCTGTTTAGGAAATATTAATATGTTAGTTTACTTTTACTTTGCCAAATGTGAGTTTAAGAGTCAAGGAACCTGCCCCTCTCTTCAGCAAAAATAACTTATCAAATCATTCTTGGTCAAAAGGAAGATTAGATGAGGATCCCTTCAGGCCTGGGGAAGACCAGAGGAGAGGCAGGAACTGGAGAGAAAGAAGGAACCTGAAATTTTTATGTCAAAGGAAATTTTTCAGTGTCCCACTTTACATTTTTGGGTTTGATCTGTGATAGAACTGTCCTGCTAAAATCAGGATGTCTTTATTCTGGATACAGAGCAGCTAATTGCAAGTCACGCTCTCACTACTTATACATGGCCTTTAAAAGTAAGCTTACTTCCTATATAATTGGTAGTCTGCTTCAGGTCTATGATATGACTAATTCAGGATATGCCTGTTTGATTGTAACAATCAAGGAGGACTAAAAAACTCCCCACCCATATTCTTGTATTCTGGTATTTATGAAGCATGTTCTTACTGCCTTAGGTATTATTATTGGAGAAACTCTATTCAGTTAATGCTTTCAAACAATAAAAGTAATACTTAAGATTATTTAACCTTTTTAATCCATTATGTTCAAAGAACCAGAATAGCAAAATGTTTAGTATTTGGTAATTAATTTATTCCCTATGATCTCCTTCATTCCATAGTTGTTTACTGAGTGTGTATCCTGTGCTCTAGATGCTGCTGACCAAGGCAGAAATAGTCCTTGCCCTACTGGAATTCAGATTCTAATGACAAAATACTAGACAAACAAATTAATAAATAATATAGTTTTGATAGTGACAAGTACTAAAAAGAAAAAAAATAGGATAATGAGATAACAGGCAGACAGACCATTGTTTATAATATGATAATTTAATGATACATAGACTATTCTAAGATTCTGGGATAGCCTGTGCAAAACTGATGTTTCATAAAACATTGATTTCTAAAATAATATTTGTGGTGATAAATTATGACACATTCAGAAATGAGCCATCCAGATCCCCCTTTAAGGAAGAGCTTGTTGCCCCAAGAGCTGGGAGTATTGTGGGCACTTGTTCAGCTGTTGGCTGCTTTAGATTAGAGATAGCCTCAGCTGCAGAGAGCAGTCTTGCACAAGTTCACACCCTTCCTGGGTTGCCCATATTCAATGATTGATTTACCTGGGGATAGTAAAGCCAGGCCACTGAGGTCCAACATAAGACAGCACTGAAGGGCCATTCTAGCCCCAGAGCCTTTGGGGTCAGATGAGGCTACCGCTGGGCCTGCATCCTAGCTTACCTCTACCCTCTGCTCAATGCTGCTTCTTTCTCCTTTCCACTGGTCTGAATCCCAAGAGAACTTCCTATAAACATCCTACTGCACTGAACTGTCTCAGCTCTGCTTTCTGGAAAACCCAACCTCTAACACAAACACTACCTGTAACTACATGTAATAACTACCATTCCATCTGCATGAAGAAGAAAGGCCTGATCAGGGCAGTGGCTTTCAAACGTTATAGAAAAACTTTCTTTTTCAACTGAAATCTTAGAGATAAAAGCAGACCTTGCCCTGGGTGGGGCTTACTTCTGAGGCACCTCTTTACAGAATGGCTTAAAAGTCCCCACATTACTGATTTGCTGCTTTAAAGATTATAGGAATAGAAGCACAGAATTTTAGAGCTGGAAGGAACCACTGAAATCATACTGAACAAATTCTAACTTAACTGATGGAGAAAATAATTGCCCAAAGTAAAAACAAACACCAACAATCAAACATAACTAGATAGTGGCAGATAAGAACTATAAACTAGTTTCCTCATTCCTGTGGTCCAGTATACAAATTTTTCTATTGAGAATTTAGTAACCTATTTCATTTTATATTACCAAATGAAAAAGTTTTAAGAATTCAAAACCAACAAATAAAAACTTTCTGAATAATTTTTATTTCTATTATTTTTTAACATAATATATTTTTAAGCTCAGGTATAGGAATTAAAAGTTTTCCTGAAGAGATACTATATTTAACATTAAGTTATCATATATAATATACTCTTTTTCTAATCCACTTATTATTATTTTTTTAGGGGGTACCAGGGATTGAACCCAGGACCAAGATAATAATTGTGAAATATTCATCTTATAGACACTGCTTTAAAAGAAGCTTAAAACTTTTTTTTCAGGAAAAAATGATGGTTTACATATTTTTCCATA
Organism: Tolypeutes matacus; assembly: GCA_026826555.1. Taxonomy (NCBI): domain Eukaryota; kingdom Metazoa; phylum Chordata; class Mammalia; order Cingulata; family Chlamyphoridae; genus Tolypeutes; species Tolypeutes matacus. The sequence continues at coordinate 14,551,175 of JAKSZT010054518.1, forward strand.
TAGTATTTTGACTTATCAACCATGATAGGCTTGTATGAAATGAAGATCTTTAATTGGAAAAGTAAAGCCCAAACCAACCAACAAACAAAAAACCAAGACAGTTCATTAAAAAAAAAAAAAAAAAAAAAAAAAAAAGACTAAGTTGAAAGAGGGCTAGCCTCAGAAAAATTATAAACAATATATTAAAAAAGCAGCAGAGCAGAGTAAAAATTGTTTCTAAAACAAGTAGTATGTTGGGAATATAGATTAAGGAACATATTTCTGAAAGTGCTTACTTCTATAAAAGGGTAAAACCAACAGGTTTTACTCAGGAAGCATTTAAGTGTGCAACAATAAGGTTTTTGGTTTAAGAAGTGACATGACTTTTTTTGATATGAAGATTTATGGATTTATTTATTTTTATGTTTTGATGGTAGTAGACATCAAGGTAATGAGAGAGGAGGATAAGGAAACAGTCACAGATACAGCTGGCATAGCCCTTTGTTATCTTTTGACTGTAAGAGAACTATCAAGGGCTATCAAGTGTTAGGTTTAGCCCCACATTTCAGTTGTAAAAAGGTAACTAAAATGCCTGGATGCTAAATGACCAAAGGTGGTTTCACTATGATTGATGAAGCCTGCATTGGGAAAAGTACCAAGAAACCTACCTTCTTGTGCACAACAGAGGGACTGGAATTTATTGTACTTTCGTCATCTTGCATCATGACAAGTTCGGAGCTGCTCTCGTCCATGACCTCCTGCATGCTGTTCACGCTGCTGCTCTGGCTGCTTGTGCTCACAGACATGCTTGGGATGGAGTGGTTGCTACCCAGGCTGTCCATTTCTCTGCTCAGGCTGGTTCCATGTTCACTGTCCTATAAAAATGGGGCACTGGGGTTAAAAAAAATATCACTAGAGATAAAGTGCCAATCCATTGACGAAGCTATTAAGCATACACAGTTCTGCAGTGCCAAGTTGCTTTTCTGCCAAATCTGAAAAGATAAACTTTTAAAGTAGTGGCTCCACTTCTCTCCCACCATTTTTAGGCATCTGAAATTCCCTTCTGTGCTTTCCTCAGGGGCCATTCTGGACATGAGTCATAAGGCTCCAAATGCTGCTATCCCAGGGCTTTCCCCTTTCATACACAACTATCATATTCTCGTATTGTTATTCAGCAAGCAAAATCAGGCCAGGTTTGTAAAAGACATTCAGGAACTTCGAGGTGCTAGAGAAAGACTGCTGGCTACTGAATGGGTGACTTCTACTTCACTCAGAACTAAAGTATAACAGTATATGACTTCACTGATCTGAACTGAGGAAAGTGAGCAGTCTCTGAGAACCATTGTCTGAAAGATAGGTTAACAAAGGAGAGTAAGAGAAGAGCAGGCTTTGAGCCATCTCCCATATGGACATAATCTATGGTAAAGGGATAGAGTGTGGTTGCATGTTGGGGGATGGGGCAGATG
>JAKSZT010054518.1:14553019-14632753 GCA_026826555.1 Tolypeutes matacus
TATATATATATATATAAATAACATTTTTGTAAGCAAATACACATATATGCATATATGTTTATATATCATTTTGCAAATGTTTGTATGTATTGTGAGAATTTTGATTTTTACGTATAATAAAAAAAAGAACTAAAGTATAGTGAAAAGAGTTTTCAGAAATTTGACAAGCAATATGCTCCTCTGCAAGCCATTACAGAGTAATGTCATATCTAAGCAGGGATATTAATTCTACTGTCCTGGACAGGTAATTAAATTCTGCCTCCCTCAAGCATTTCTATCATGCTTACCTCTATAATCTTATTAAATATATCTGTTAAATAATACTGGTATTCATCACTGCTAATCTAAAAACTACTATTTGAAAAGTGGTAAAATAATCAGAGCATAAAATTTATCCATAACAGTGGGATGTCTTTTGACATAAGAATAAATAATATAATTAAAGCCACTTAGCTCCAAATACATGGTCCTATTTTCAAAAGACCACTCTCTCTCTCTCTGTGTATATGGTGTGTATGTTTGTATGTGTGTGTGTATATATATATATATATATATATATTTTTTTAATAGAATTGTTACTTAGCCATGACAATGAAAGGAATCATTGCATATATAATTTGGGTCATTCAAAAATGTAGCTGAAACATTATTATTATTATTTTTAGCAGGTTCTGGGGGTTGAAACCAGGATCTTGTACGTGGGAAGGAGGCGCTCAACCACTAAGCTACAGCCACTCCTCAACGAAAATTGTTTTTTTCTTTTGTTTTATTTTGTTTGTTTTGTTTTTTTAGGAGGTACCAGGGATCGAATCCAGGACCTTGTACATGGGAAGCAGGTGCCCAACCACTTGAGCTACATCTGTTCCCCTATATTTTAATAGATTTATTCTCCCCATTAATGGGGATCATATGAATACATGCAATCAAGATATTCTACAATTCAATTCGGTTTTCTGAAGTTCCTTTTTATACTTACTGGTACAATTATTTTATGTTATGCTTCATTTTTCTTTATACTAAAAAGCTAAAATATATTAATTCTTCATTCCTTTCCTCCTTTATTAGTTTTAGAAGAGGAGTCCTTAGCCAGATTTCCCAATCTTGAAAACATTCAATTTTCCTGTCTCTACTTTCTCACCTCCTATTTATTCCACAATTCACAGTAATCTACTGTTCATCCTAACTATTCCAGTAAAACTGCTTGAAAAAGGTCATCAAGGATGCCTGAACTATAAAGTCCAGAGCCCAGCTAACTTAAAAAAAAAAAAAAAAAAAAAAAAAATCTTATCTGACTTGACCTCTATGTAGTATCTGACAGTACTAGCTGCTCCCTCTTTAAGTTGGGTGATCTCCTGACATCTGTTGTACCTTTATCTCCAAGGTCTCCCTTTTCTTATGACATGGACCCTCTTCTCATTCTACATTCAATTCCTTGATTCATTATTATTTTAAGACTCCTGCTCCCCAACCTGTTAGCCTTTGCCCAGACATACTATAAAATCATCTTCCCTTTGAAAACTTCCATCTTAGAAAGAATGAATATGTCAGTGGTACATGATGTCAGGACTGTAAAGTCAATAGGCACTAAATTGAAATCTTCCTAAACTTACTCTTCCTCTGATTATTCTTCTCTGACCTTGGTAATGACATCCTCCTAGTCACCCAGGCTCAAAGGCTGAGTCACCTCTAAACTCTTCATCTGTCCCTGCCATTTTAAAAAAGCCATGTATCATCAAATCTACTTCTATACATTGATGTCTCTCAAAAGTGTTCCTTCTGGGAAGCGGCTGTGGCTCAATCAGTAGGGCTCCCGTTTACCATATGGGAGGCCCCGGGTTCGGTTCCCGGGGCCTCCTGGTGAAGGCAAGCCCGCCCGCACGGCGTGGTTAGCTGACCCAGCGAGCACAAGCAGCAAGGGGGTGATAAATGAATAAATAAATAAAATCTTAAAAAAAAAAGTGTTCCTTCTTACCCATTCCCATTGACACTGACTTTATTATCTCTTGCATGGACTATTATCCAGGAGAGCACCCATTCAATCATCTTATACTCTATTGCCAGGATAATCTTAAAAAAGCACAGCACCATCCTGAGTCTAAAATGCCCCATGCTCATCTGTGAAAAACCAACAGCATCATGTCTTCCACAAAACCTTCAATAATCCCTATGAGCAAATTTGTTTTCTCCCTACTATGAATCCCTGCATCATGATCTGTCTCTGTAGTACTTTTCATATATTACCTGATATAAGGGTTATTTTATGAATATTACTTCTGTGACCCTGCATGTCTCTTCAGGCAGAAAGCATCAATTACATTTTTAGTCTCAGAAGTGTTTTCAATAGTGACCAGTCCTGAATGTTATCACATAGTAGGTACTCTGTGCCTGCTGAAATGAATTGAACCTACTTCTTCATCCTCTTGTGACTCATTCAAGGGTCCATTTCGTTTCTCTTGGAAAAGAATTTTTTTCATTTTTCGGTACTGTAGGTTATCAAGCTCACGAACAGCATCTTTAGTTCTCTGTATGAGGTCGATTAGGACACGTAGTGGCCGGTCTCGTCGAACAAAGTCATGCTGATTGAGAGAAGAGAAAAAACAAACTGGTAGTGAAGAATTGTATTTTTAAGTGCAAGATGTAGATATAGGGAGGCGGCTGTGGCTCAATCAGTAGGGCTCCCGTTTACCATATGGGAGGCCCCGGGTTCGGTTCCTGGGGCCTCCTGGTGAAGGCAAGCTCGCCCGCATGGAGTGGTTAGCTGACCCAGCGAGCACAAGCAGCAAGGGGGGGGGAATAAATGAATAAATAAATAAAATCTTTAAAAAAAAAAAAAAAAAAAAAAGATGTAGATATAAAAGTAGATAGAGAAGCATAAAACAATTTTATGGATCTTGCAGAAATCACAAAATATAATTTTCATATAGCCTCCCATATTGCATAAATCTCAAAAAGTAATGAATACTGCTTTTCTCCTCTTCCTCAAGCTCTATTTTGTGGACTTTGTCCTAGAAGTTACATCAGAATGTTTGAAGCTTAATTTATTATACAAAGAAATAACAATTACTAAAACTTTAAATAGTAGCAGATAAGCTTGTAGCTTTCAAATCTGAAACTATATGATAAGCAACACAATGCACAGTACAGTCTATTCTTGTTAAACTCTGCCTGATACCTGCCCTATCCAATGCACACATACGACTACCCTTTTAAAAAGAGACTTGTATATATTTTGTTTTCTATTTCTGTGATCATATAGTATATGCTTGAAAGTATGGCAACTGTTCAATTTCTTCAGAGGTCAGATTTCTGGTAACTTCATCTTCCCTTTACAGAGCTCTACAACCAGAATTAAAGAGAAAGGCCTCTGAAAAGTGGAAATAACTGCCCCAACGTCCATAAACTTTGTCCTGATATAAATGGCTCTCATTTTCAATATTATCTATTATCTTTAACATATATTCTGGTTTCCTAGTCTCTCATCCCATAGCAGATTATAAAGAATGAATAAGAGTGGGAAATAAAGGATGGCGGACTGTTAGAGGTAGGACTATGCCCTGTAAAAAGAAATGTCCTTTAAAAATTTTCCTGACAGCCTGACAATAGAAAAAGAGAAGAAATTCTATCACTAACATACCTAACAAACAACAAAACAGAAACAAAAGAAGGTTCGTGGGCCATTTTGCAAAAGGGCAAATGTCCTATACATAACGCTTTTTTACCTCAAGAGTCCAGGAAATACTACTGTCTCTGAACCAAGAAGAAATGAAATTATGTTCATTATACTCTCTTTAAGAAGGCTAGGAAGCACGTCATCTATTTTGGCAAGATTACCACAAAATTGGTCAAAAGTGGGAAGTGAAAGATTTGTTTTTTAAACAAATGGTTCGGTTATGTGGAAAATTCACTTATGTGAAATTACTCATGATTTGAAGAAATTAGGAAAATGAGATATGATGTGCTGGGCCTTAGATAATGGAATGGGGTTCATTTCTTCATAGTTTAAACAAGATATAAAAGAGAAGCAGAACCCTCAAGAGAAAATAATTGACATGTCTTGGATTTCTTCGCCCTGACTTTGCTGTCAGGGGGATTGTGGCTTTTGCTCCTCTTTTTATAAAATATCTCTTCCTGTGTAACGAGTCCTTCCTGAAAATGACATACCCAGAAGCAAGTGTAGCTTGCATATTTCAAGGATGAGAAAGAAGGGGAGAAAAAGTAAATTATTTTGCTACTCCAGTGCTTGCAATTATACAAGAGCAAATCAGTTTTTAGTAAACTTCAAGGTATGACAGATCACAGAATTTCAGAGCAGGAAACGTTTTTAGAAATTCTTTCATTTCTAGGCCCAAAGAAGTTAAGTGATTTACACAGCTAATTAATGGAAGTGCTAGAGCTGTAACCCATGTTTGTTTCAGTCTTCTTCTCCTTCTCCTTCTTCCTGTTGTTCTACCACCACAATTACCTTTCTAAAACACAGACTTGATCATGTGAAAAATACTGTGGTCCACTTATCCCCCATTTCAAACCCTTTTCCTTGCCTTCCTCCACTGAAAGCACTAGAAAGTAAAATAATAGAATTCCAATGAAAAAAAACAAATAAAAGGAAAAAATAAAACAAACAAACAACAACAACAAAAAATAGAATTCCAGACTTCTTCGCAGATACAGATAACCAAGTGACAGAGTACTGGCCAATGAGATATAGGCAGAAGTCTCTAACGAAGGCTTTATTTTTTTTTAAATAAAAGGGCAAGGCAAATGAGGAGAAGGCATTTTGTCCTTTGTTCTTCCCTCTTCTTTCTGCCTTGAGTCCTGGAGTTGCAGTGGCTACTTTGTGGCCAAGGCAAAAGTCACATGCTAGGGTGAAGTAGGAAGATAGAAGGGGTTTGGGTTGTTGATGACATTGTTAGCTGCTTATAGTTCTAGGTCTTTCCCAATGTTCTGGATTTTTTTAAAGATTTATTTATATTTATTTATTTATTCCCCCCTTGCTGCTTGTGCTTGCTGTGTCCATTTGCTTTTGTGTTTTTCTGTGTCTGCTTGTCTCCCTTTGTTGAGTCATCTTGCTGTGTCGGCTTGGGGCCTCCCATATGGTAAACGGGAGCCCAACCAATTGAGCCACAGCCGCTTCCCCCTGGATTTCTTATTGCTCAAGATAATTAAGTCCTTTGCTTGTTTAAGCCTGTTTTTATTTTATTTTATTTTTTTAAGGAGGTACTAGGGATTGAACCTGGGACCTTATATGTGGGAAGTAGGTGCTCAATCACGGAGCTACATCCACTCCCTAAGCCTGTTTTGAAATGATACACTCAATATCTTAAAAAACATTTCATAGCCTCCATGATAAAGTCCAGCCTTTCACAGCTTATATTGCCAGGTACAAATCTAGTCACTCTTACTCCTCCTTCCTATGCAAAATACAGTAAATTCTAGCTCATTCTAGTCACATGCCATGCCTTTTCATTTCTCTATGACTTTGCTTATGCTGTTCCCTCTGCCTGCAATCCCAACTTTTCACTGTTCTCCGAAGTCCAAGAGCAGACTGTATTTAGTGCCTCTATTTCCTTTTCTCCATTTGTTCCTTGACCTGTTGCAATCTATTTTCTACCTCTACTCCTATAATGAAAAGAATGAGTTTTCAATTCTTTTAAAACAATGAGTTTATTGTTCTTGTAGATATAATATGTTTACTTTAAACACACAAATAACACAGAAAAATGCATAGAAGAAGATCAAATAAAATTGCCCCAAATTCCACCACCCAGAAATAAATACTGTTAATGTAAGGAATGTCATTTTAGACAATTTCTCTCTCTCTCTCTCCCAGAATGATGGATATCTAGAAATAATTTTAAATGGGAATCTTATTATACATGCTAATTTTAAGTATAATCTATTAAATTAATGTATACTTGAATTTAAAACAAGTAAAAGAAACTGAAGTAAAATGATTTCTTAACTTCAGTTACAATTTCTTCACCAAAAGAGTTATCAGTTCCTAAAAGATCCTGTAAAGTTAAGGGGAAAAAAGGTTATAAAGTTTTAAGAGATAGTTAAAAAAAAAAAAGAATTAGTTAAAAAAAACCCTACATATTTCAATTTGAGATACTACTGACCATCTTAAGGAAAATTAATGCACTCACATATCTTTTTTGCCTCTTGTTTTTTTTCCTAGTTAGGTGATTTTGTTTATGTTGTCAATATTTATAACATTTACAGTCTGTTCTTTAATCATTTATATGCTTTTTACCTTAATTTCTATATTTAAATAGATTCAATGTAAAAGTGACATTTTACATGATGGATTAGTAAAAAAATATTTAAGAACAAGTAAATAACCAATTGGGATATAAAGAGTTGGATTTCTATCTCATTCCTTATGATAAATTTTTACATGATCAAAAGCTAGCATAAAGAATGTAAAAAAATAAATAGGAAAAATATTTACAAGAGCTATTATAAATCAATAAAGAAAAAAAAAAAAAAAACCCCAACAATTCAATAGACAAAAGGGCAAAGATCATAGAGGATTCACAGAAACGGAAACAGAAATGGCTTTTCAAAACAAGAAAGATGCTTAACCTAATTCAAAATGGGAAATGCAAATGAAAACTAGAGTGAGATAAGTTATATACCAGTCTGAATAGCTAAGTACAAAAAGTTTCTGTACTTATACTTCATCAGTGTGACTATAAGTTAGTATCACCCTCTTTAGAGGACTATTTGGCAATATCTGCCTACATCTAAAATCCACATGCCCTTTGATAAGCTATTCTACTTCTAGGAATTTATCCTTTAGATGTCCTTATAAAGGTACAAAATGAGGTATGTACTAGAATATTTATTGCAACACACTTTATAATAGCAAAAAATTAGAAGCACCCTAAATGGTGGTTGAACCAATTATATCCATCTGAGAATACTATGTAGCCATTAAAAAGAATGAGGTAGCTCTGCATATAGAAAGAAAAAAGAAAATTGAGGTAGAAATAGCAGAAACATAAGCTACCATTCACATAAAAATAAAAAAGAATATATACTTCCATATACATAAAATATCTCTGAAAGGACACATGAAATTGGTGACAGTGGCTGCCAACTCTAAGAGGGGCCTAGAATGGGAAGATTTACTTTTCATCCTTTACCTTCTACTGTACTTTTACCTTCTGAAATATGTATTAGCTATATGTGGTTTCCAAATATTCTTTCTCATTGTGTAGGCTGTTGTTTTACTTTCATGATAACGTCCTTTGAGGGCAAAACTTTTTAATTTTGATGAGGTCTCATTTGTCTATTTTTTCTTTTGTTGCTTGTGCTTTGGATGTAAAGTCTAAGAAACCAATGCCTAACCCAAGGTCCTAAAGATGCTTCCCTAGGTTTTCTCCTTGGAGTTTGATAGTTTTGGCTCTTATATTTAGGTCTTTGATCCATTTTGAGTTAATGTTTGATGTTATGTTTTAATTTTTCTCTTCCATTTCTTTCTTTACCTCTGTCCTCTTATTTTTATATCCTTCTGTTAACTGTTGTCGTAAGATTTAATCTTTGAATCCTTGTACTATACCTTGTGGTTTTTTCCTCCTTAGTTTTAATAAAGCCCAATTTATCACTTTCTATCTTTATGGTAGTAATTTTTGCATCCTGTTTCCTTTTAAAATGAGTCTTTGCCTACTTTATTTATTTACTTAATCTTTTTTTTTTTTTTAAGACTTATTTATCCCCCGCCTTGCTGCTTGTGCTCACTGTGTCCATTTGCTGTGTGTTTTTCTGTGTCTGCTTGCCTCCCTTTGTTGTGTCATCTTGCTACGTCAACTCACCATGCCACATGGGCTGGCTTGCCTTCACCAGGATGCCCCGGGAATTGAACCCAGGGCCTCCCATACGGTAAATGGGAACCCAACCACTTGAGCCACATCTGCTTCCCTTTTGCCTACTTTAAAGTAATAAAGATATTATCTTATGCTTCTTGTGTTTTGTGCTGGTTGCCATTTCCCCTCCCCACACCAAATGTGGAGCTTTTGCTAAGCCATACAAACTAGTTCATGTCTAGAATATGTGATGGCTGTATGTTAAAGGAAAATAAGATAGAATCCTTTAAAGCCCTGTTGCTTCTGCCACCATATTCTTGGGGCTTGCCACTCACAAGAAGAAAAATTTATTTTGGGAGGCATAAACACGCTGGTTGCCTTCAGACCTACTTCTTCAGGAATACTCAAAATCAGAACTCTGTGGAACAATATATACAGAGTTCTAAGGAAAAGAAAATGTAAAGCAAGAATTTTTGACCTAGTCAATGTACTTTTCAATTATAAAGGTAGCTGACATTTTCAAGCCTCACAAGTTTAGACAATACAGCAATACAGCCTTTCTGAGCACTTCTTGCAAAAATTGCTCAATAATAAAATTCAGTTAATGTAGACACGAAACTCAAACAAAACAGGGTTGAAAAACACATATATAGAAATTGTTAAAGAAACTTGAATTATTTTGTGCCAAATAAAAGATATCTATATTGTAAAAGGTTTCTACATAATTCACTAATATTTATGGAACACATCTCCTAGGTATAAAACCTATAGTAAAATATTAAATGAAAAGGGATGCTCAAAAATGCAATGTTTAAATCAAATGAATGCAGTTCACATATCACTAACATATATGATGCAATGGTATGCAAATGCCTGCTTTATATATTTATCATATATCTTCATTGCCTGAGGATCTTTCAACAACCCAAGTGAAAATCCCAAAGTGGGCATTTAAATCAATAGCAGACTCTGTCCCTAGATAGGACTGAATTTCTATGCCAAGCTACTACCTCTGTATAAATGACAAGGCAGCATGTTCTAATTCAGTTTGTCATGATGAGCTGCCACAGAACTGACTTACTATATTCCGCTGTAATATGACTTTAACTCCCCCTCCTTAAATATAAATTTGAAAAATTACCCGTAATAGTTCCACTGAAGTTGGCCTTTCCTGAGGTATTTTCTGCAAGCAGTAGTCAACAAATCTCCTAAAGGAGTCTGTCCTGTGTGTGTAAATACATTGAAGGAAAATAAAATCAGATCTTTAAAGCACTTTGATATTTAAAACAATTTTCATTCAAGGGAAAATTTGGCATTTTAGGAAATTTTTAACAAAATACTTTGGAATATCAGGAGAACTGGACCATTTTCTAGTTTATGGTATCTAAAGTGAATTCTTTTGTATAATGAATGTAGACACAATTTCAAGTTAGTCAAGCTATAAATACATCATAAAATATAAAGAAGGTCAAATCATAATATATATCATAAAATGAAAAATTCTATGTAATAGTTTAAAAACTTTTTTTTTCTCTCTCCAAAGATAACTCTTACAGTCTCAAGCCTATATTACCAGTAGATAACTCTTCAACCTATAACCTACAACCTATAACCAGGTAGTAAAATTTGAAGCCTAAGGGATGGAGAACCTAGGAATATGCTTTCTGAATGAAAACACTTACTCTCTTGAAAATTCCATTTTGCCCATTTTTCTTTAAAATTGCCCTTTTTCTATAAAATTCTTGTAGCCCCAAATAGTTACCAAAATGCCATAATTTTCAGCAAGGAACAATATATCTTCTGAACAGAAAGTTAAAAAAAATGACAACTGGAAAAATAGTGGGTACTTTATCTCTGCTAAGAAGTGATAAGAATTGAGATGATCAATACAAGACCACCATGACTTGAGATACTAGACTTGTCAGGAGGGTAGCAAGGCATGTTCCCTGTAGAATTAAGAACACAGTGAAAGCTATTGTGAAGGCAGAAATAAATAAAAATATGTATGAGTATGTGTGTATGTAGACAGTTCATACCCAAAAAGCATCAGTATCATTCATTATAACATAGAATGAAGGAATGGGATGCTTAGGTGACATATTTAAAATGTAATTTAATGAAAAGTACCAAATAAATATTGTGATTTTCTTAGAGATTTAAAATGGTACTAGAATCTTACCATTCATTAGACTGTAACGTTGGGGAGTCATTCTGGGCAATGTGATATAAGGCACTCATTGCATTCATGTTGAAAAGGGGGGGCTTCCGTTCCGCTGGAAGATGAAAGAAAAATGATAAAGCAATTTTTGAAAGAAATCAGGCAGGTAGAGAAATAAGGAGCTATGAGCAAAAAATCTTTGCTGCTAAATCAATAGCACATTACTGTCATCATATCACATAATCTGCTTAATTTAACCTTTAAGGTTGGCCCAGGATAGCCATTCAAAAGCAGTTACTGGTCATCTTACTCTACACTGGCCAAGCTCCTAAAAGAATCCATTTTAAGAGAATGAAAGAAAAATTTCTTATTTTTTTTTTTTCCACATCTTCAAAAAACTGGCCTTTGCCCGTCTTCCCACCACAGGTATGAACCACTTTGTGTGTGTGTGTGTGTGTGTGTGTGTGTGAGAGAGAGAGAGAGAGAGAGATAGAGAGAGAGATCTGTGTGTTTTCATGAAAAAAAATATGCATTTTTAAAAATTCAGATGGCATGGAAAATTAGAATGGAGAAAAAAAAGATTATAGAATGGAACATCTTAAACATTACTAACACATAGCATGGAAGGTCAAATAATTTAAATCAAAACCAGTATCTGAAGGCTCATCCAGGCCAAAGGATTGCTAGGGGGAGGGGGAGGGGTATGGAAGTGGGAGAACAGAAAAGGAGGAGAAATAATAAACAAAGCTCGGTCCATTCCATTAAAAAGCAAAACTCAGTGAGTCAGGTATTTCTTAAGAGAGGATTTATTCTACCACCTCAGCCCACCATGATCTCTGTTCTGGGACTGATAGCACTCTTTGGGTATACTGCTTTTTTGGCATATGCTCACCTATTGCATTTATATAAACATACATATTTTTTTTTGTCAAAAGAAATTAAAAGCTCTAAGAGCAAGATCTTACAAGTCTACTACTCTAATTCTTTTTATTCCCCCAGAGTATATAATGAAATGATATTCACATATCAGGTGTTCCATTTGTTGACCAAATGAAAGAGACAAGGTTCTAGTTCTGAGTACACTTTATTTTATGCTATTTATTAATTATGACATAAAAAATAAATTACTATCTCATTCTACTGTGATTACCCTAATGGATTTTTTTATAGCCCCACTTTCTAATTCATAATCTGATCTCTGGTTTCACCAGAAAACTTTGGTTTTTAAATTAAGACTCTTCTATTGTCAACTTCTAAAATGGGGAATTGGGCCTATTGTATGCAGCGCTAAGAAAGAAAACAAGAATTAAAGGTAAAAGTTCTAGAGAAGAAATTTTCACTTCTAGAAGGAAGAATTTCTAAAAAGCCAGGGTTGCCTAAAAAAATAAATAAAAACATTAAATTAAAAAAGAATTGTAATGGACAATGTTGAAAAGCAGTGAACTTTAAGTCACTGGCAGAATCCAAGCAGGTAAGTATACTTATCCATCAGTGATGCTTTGGAGGGACTTCTTGTAATCTTGACTAAATGATCTCTGTTACCTTTGGAATGGATATTCTATGATTCTACAAATATTTTACTGACATCTCAACAGGATACTTTACACTCAACCAATAGATACCAGTATTACAGGGACATGAACTGTTAACAAGTGGACATTTAAAAATTGCAATGTGGACAAATGGATTTATATCTGTTTCAAATGTAGAAGAGAAAAAAACTTGTTCAGTTTAATTTTATTTTTCAGGAAGTGGACTTAAAAATTCTAGAATTTGACCTTCTGGCAACTTAAAGTATTTAAAGCCATGTGGAACTAAGAACTCACCATGTAACCATGAATTGCTTCCCATCACTCTTAGGACAAAGTTCAGAAACTTAGACATGGCCTATAAGACCTTAATTAATATGGTCCTGGCTACCTCAAGAGCCTCCTTTTATTAGCAACTTCTTTTGTCCTCTTCTCATGCCATCTTTTCTTTCACTGAAAGAACAAAGCTTCTCTCTCTGGACTTCCCCTCTCTAAATTTCATCTGGCTAATTCTTGTCAATCCTTCAGGTTTCAGCTTAAATATCACTTCATTTCTTTAATTTAGTTAATATTTGTTCAGGGTTTATATGTGCCTACAATCACTTCTCAAGGCCTCTCATTATATTTTGTCATTGAAAATTAAACTTTTCAATTCTACCACATATCACAACTGTAATTATTTGTGTAATTCTTCATTTAACATGTGTCCTCTGTCATAAATTTCATGAGGACAGGGACAATGTCCATTATGGTTATCTTTGTATTCCCAGTACTGAGTAGTTCTCTGTACACAGTATGACCAGAAATACTTAAGTAAATAAGTGAAGGCAAGGAAAATTAAGACAAGGAGGAAACTTTGTCAACAAAAAAAGAATCTTTGTGCAGCAAGCAGTCACAAAACATGACTGAGAAGAGATGGTCACTGAGCTATGGCAGATACCGTGTGTATTAGTCAGCCAAAGGGGTGCTAATGTAAAATACCAAAAATGGGTTGGTCTTTATAAAGGGTATTTATTTGGGGCAGAAGTCCACAGATACTAGGCCATAAAGCGTTGTTTCTTCTCTCACCACAGTCCATTGTCACATGTTAGAGCAAGACAGCTGCCGGCGTTTGCCAGGGTTCAGACTTCTGGGGTTCCTCTCTTCCCGGGGCTGCATTTCTCTCAGGGCTTAGCTCCTGTTTCCTCCACAAGGTCAGCTGTAGACGATCAGGTGAACGGCTTGCTTCTCTTCTCCTGGGGCCTTCTTTCCAACATCAAAACTGCTTCTCAAAAGACTGCTTCAACTGTCCTTTGCCTTGCCTTTTATATTCAATTCCCCACCCACCAAGGGGTGTGACTCAACGCCCTAATCCTAACCTAATCATGCCCAGATTAACAGATCAGTTTACAAGCATGATTCAATTATATTTTTGGAATTCATAATTACATCAAACTGCCACACCGTGTGAGGGCTTGATTCACTATCAGAGAAGAAGAGTCCTCTCACTGCAAAAGGTATAAAATTCAAGCGGCTCAGAATACTGAGTTGAACAGGAGAAAGAGCGAGGAAATGGGACTAAAGAAAGTAGAAAAAAATTGAGGAAGAAGAGGATGAAAGAACAGCAATAAGAAAATAATTCAACAGTAATAAGAAAGGCAGTAGCTGAGATTTGAAGCAGGAATTAGAGCCCTATAAAGTAGCAAGCACTCAGCCAGTGAAGAAGACGATAGTGGGCCATGCAGCTCCACAGGCTAGCTTCAGATGTCCTCACCTACATTCAAGTCCTTTGGCGGAAGCATTACATAAATACTCTGAGCCCAAGCCAAAAGGGTTCATTGCTAGGCCAGAAGACTAGAGTGTGAGTGTTGGCAAACTATGGCCTGGGGGCCAAATTCAGCTGGCAGCCTGTTTTTATAAAAAAAGTTTTATTGGAACACAGTCATGCCCATTTGTTAACATATTGCCTAAGGCTGCTTTCACCTTGAAACAGCTGAGTTGAGTAGTTAGGAGAGACCTGCTGGGCCCAAAATATTTACTATCTGGCCCTTTACCTAAAGTCTGTCAACCTTTACTGTAGAGTAATAGTCTGCACAGAAGCTTCTTCATAAGTAGCATAATAGGAACTGGGAGTACTTTTGAAACCATCTTGTGATGTGGAATCCTTAGTTTTTCAAATGAAAGGAAGAGGGCAGAGCATAAAAAATTGCGCTAAATTAAAAGAAAAAAAAATAGTGATTAATAGTGTTCTCTATGGGAAGCGGCTGTGGCTCAATCAGTGGGGCTCCCGTTTACCATATGGGAGGCCCCCCCGCACGGCGTGGTTGGCTGACCCAGCGAGCACAAGCAGCAAGGGGGGGATAAATGAATAAATAAATAAAATCTTTAAAAAAAAAAAAAAAAAAAAAAATAGTGTTCTCTAATTAAATACAACAATCAAATTTTGTGGATGATCTATTTGTGTTATATGAGATCAAAGTTCAGGACAGTCAGTTCAATGAATTTGCTGGATACTGCTCTGCTTAGTAAGGATCATGCCATATTGAGCTTTATTTTAAAAAAGATGATCAAAGAATGCTGCTATCTTTAGAACAATACTAACTTAAAAGGCGTAAGATTTGTTATGAACAAATGTAGTTGACAACCATAATGCTAATTAATAACAATAATGGCTGCCATTTATGGAGTTCTTACTATATACCAGGCACTCCCTGACTCAGGTATTTTACATATGTTATTCATAATTCTTATAATAGCTTGACAAGACAGACATTATTATCCCAATTTCCCAATTTAAGAAACTGAGCTTCTGCTAGGCCAAATAATGAACTCACATAGTAAATAGCTAAACTGAGATTTCAACCCAGTCCTAAGGCTCCTAAGTTCTTTTCCCTGAGCCACAGTGCCTGTCCAATAACCTTATGCATTTTATGACAGACAAGACTCATATTTCAAAATGGAAACATATACACAAATATATCACACAAACACACAAAACAGTTTTGGAATTTCCCACCCAACCCCCCAACATCCTTCACAGCATTTACTCATTAATAAACAATGAGTGCCTAATGTGGAAGAAGAAAATTCCAGGCAGAAAACACTATATAAAAACAATATTTATATAAAGCTAAAAAAAATGTTAAAAATAAAATAAAATAAAATAAAATCACAGAAACAACAACAACAACAAAAAAACAATATTTATAATTTTTCCCCTGGAGAAATCAATCCTGAACACAGTCAATTCTCTTAATAATGCTGATGGCCATTTTTGCCAGCCTCAACTATGATCTTTGCAAGTGAATTAAGTGTCTGTAAGTTTAAATAGAAGAGTATCAGATTAACTTTTCTTGAAATAATGTTGAAAAATAAAATATCTGGGGACTGAAAAATTTTAATGTTCAAGAGTTTTCAAAGGATTCATGCATTCAACTATTACTTTCAATAGAAGATTAATTTAGCAAAAGATAATTTCTAAAACAGGCTTAACCACTTAGGAACTGTAGAACTTGATCCTGAGGAAAGTGGGAGAGTACCAGTTATGTTAAAATCTTCCTGCTTTGTGATGTTACCATAAATGAACCTAATCAATTTAAGGATTAGGAAGTTTTGCAAAAAATATGTACATATTACAGAAGAGATATCACCAGGAAAGGGGACCACACATTATTTAGGCACTAATCACAACTTTCAAACTAATTTTAACATTAAAAGCACACATTTCACAGAGTTTAAGTAACTTGACTAAAATCATACAGCTAATAAATGGCAGAGCAGGAATTTGAACTCAGGTTTATCTGGCCGCAGAGTCTGTGTGTTTAAGCATCATTCGATACTATCATCTATCATTTTGAAGGAGTAGTTGTTCTGGAGGATAAGACAACAATTTGGGAGAAGGCAACTTTGTCCTTTAATTCAAGTAAATCATTCTATAAAAAGCAATCATGTTGGGCATGATCTATTAAAACTCAATGAACCAGCAATCCCCTTCCTATGTACACACTCAAGAGAAATGAGTGCATGTATAGCATGAACATATTCAGCTTTATTCATAATAAACAAAACTGCAAAAAAAAAAAAAAAAAAAAAAAAGCAATCAAAGTTGTGCTGACATTGAGACCATGTTATATATATTTCAATTTCATTTTTGTAAGAACGATAAAAACAGAAAGTAAGTATAACAGGGACTGGCTCAAGCAGTGAGTACTAAGGTATATTTTGGGTTCCATACCTACTTCACTCAATGTCAACCGCTATTTGAAACTTCAGTCATCACTACAACTACATAGTATGAAACTGGTGTGATGATGATCTTGAATCATCATAAAAGGGTGTATGTTGTTTGCTCTATTTAAGAGGGTTGGAAATGGCAGAATCCATGTTACTTTTTAGAAAGATTTTGATAAAAAAAAATGTTGCTAGACGGTCTGTGTTGCAACAACTCAACTCTGTCCTTCCTTGGAGCATGAAAGCAGCCAAAGACAGTATGAATAGGCATGGATGTGTTCCCATGCAATTTTATTTATAAAAACAGCCAGCCGGCCCACGGGTTGTTGTTTGCCAACCCCTGTTCTATGACATCTCTGGATAAAACCCAGAGCGGAATTAAAAATCAAGGCCTGTGGGGGACGGATGTGGCTCAAATGGCTGGGCGTCCATCTCCCATATGGAGAGACCTGGGTTAGATTCCCGGGACCTCCTAGTTAAAAAAAAAAAAAAAAAATCAAGGCCTGTAAAATCATAGGTCAGACTGTAAAAAGTGTGGAAATGGATAGAGTTGATGGTAACACATTATCGTGAATAGCAACTGGTTTATAAATGGGATTGTGGCTGAAAAGGGTAGTCTAGGGATGTAAATGTCAAGTGAAAGAAAGCTAGAGAATGATCTAGAGAATAATCACAGTGAACCCAGGGGTGGATGAGAATTGTGGTTAATAGTACAAATGCAAGTATGTTCTTCTGTGAACTAGAATGGATGTATGTCACTATTGCAGGGTGGCGGGAATGTGGAGAAGCATGGGAAAAATACAATTAATGTAACTATGGATTATAGTTAACAGCAGTACTATATTATTCTAGTATCAATGCCAAAGATGTACTGTGTAAATAATAGAGGGTATGGGAAAAATATGCCAAATGTAAGATATGGACCATAGTTTGTAATAATAGTCTGATGATATTTCATAATCTGTAACAAATGTTCCACCATGGTGTAGTATGTTGATGGAGTGGTGTTGTATGGGAATTCTGCACATGTGCATGATTGTTTTGTAAGTTCACAACTTCTGCAATAAAAATGTATTAAAAAAAATGTTTTTTGTTAAATTGTTATATCTTGCTAAATTGTAAATGTTAAAACAATGGGTGGTCAGTGATGAATTGAACCTTACTAGTTGAAAGGTTCAACTCATAGTACATTCTCTTAAAGTGTCATAACAGAGAAGTTGTTGTAAAGTCTCAGGATTATAAGTAAACATTTGGTTGATTTTTATTTCCTAGAATATAAATTATGAAAAATAGGAATAATCCTATGGATGAATGCAATTAACTGTTATTGAGCATTTACTATGTACCAACCACTATGTTAAATGCTTTACATCTGTTAATATAGTATCCTTCCTATGATAATACCCATGATATGTACCATTATCCTTACTAATGACTAAGCTCAGGATTAGGAAAGCTAAGAAAATTGCCCAATCATAGCCAGAATCAGGTGACATGATTCACATTCTGAACCTCTATGAATGCCTGTGGGAGTTAGGCACAGTTGTACATGGGGTTCCTGCCACCTGAATGGTGGTAAAGCTAAGATTCAAATCAGGGGTGTATAATTCTAAACCTTACTCTATACTGTTATGCAGAGATTATATATGTCATGCACAGAGTAGTTTTTATTTTTAAGGAATGTACATTTATTTCTAATTTTAAAAGTTAAATTATTAAATATTTCAAATATATAAAATTTTCAAAATATGATAAGACACCCACCACTTGGATTTATCATTATTTTGCCATTATTTCACATCTTTCTTCTTCTAAAAATTATAAATATAACCCACTTCCCCTTCTTCCCTCCACATTTTACTATTCTGAAGTTGTATCTTTCATATCTATGTTCTTATGCTTTATTAGTAATAATAAATTACTCAAATATATAAAAGTATTTAAAATTTTTTCTTAATTGGCATTGTATTGTACCTATACTTTTGCAATTTTCTTTGTTCATTAAATATTCAATATTATGATTTTGAGATTTATCCACAATGATACATGTAGCTCCAGTTCATTCTTAACTGTAATAAAGAATTCTAAAATTTATTTCTTTCTCCTTTGGATGAGAATTTAGGTTCTTTCCACCTTTTTTTTGCTACTACAACCAAGGGGGCATCCTTGCATACATTTTCCAGTGTATGTGCATAAGACTTTCTTTAAGGCATATATAAGTGAAATGTTGGATCACTGAGAATATTCCCCAACAACTTTACTACATATCACCAATTTGCACTACAAAATGGTTGTACCAATTTACAATCCAACCAACAGTATATAAGAGTTCCAGTTTTCTTAGCAGCTTCCCAAATTTAAAAACTTTTACCAATCTGGTAAGTGTGCAATGGTTTTAACTTGCATTTCCTTGATTGCTAATGAAGTTGAATATCATCTGATATTTGTTGTCCATTCACGCTTCCTCCAAAACGAATGGCTTGATCATATTCTTGCCCACTTTTCCACTGGCTATTTGTCTCCCCCCGCCACCATTTTTTTTTAATTTAAAAGTTCTTTATAGGGAAGCGGCTGTGGCTCAATCAGTAGGGCTCCCGTTTACCATATGGGAGGCTCCGGGTTCGGTTCCTGGGGCTTCCTGGTGAAGGCAAGCCCGCCCGCACGGCGTGGTTAGCTGACCCAGCGAGCACAAGCAGCAAGGGGGGGATAAATGAGTAAATAAAAAAATAAAAAATAAAAAATAAAAATAAAAATAAAAAAATAAATAAATAAATAAAAGTTCTTTATAAACCCTTGACCAATACTCTGTTAGATATGCTTTAACTATCTTCCCCTAGTCCGTGGCTTGTTTCTTTAGTGGCAGGAGGCTGTGAGTTACCACAGCTCTTTGATTTTTGGCTCAACCTTGATTGTTAGGATTGTTCTGCTGGTTGCTCAAAACTGGACACTGGACCCAGTAATTGGTTGTAGAGTCGTTTCCTAGGGCCTTGGGCAGGGAGGCTATAGAGGCCAGGAAAAGCCTCTCTTACTTATTAATTTTCTTATGTGCACTTTCTTGGTCTGCCAGGAGATGGCGCATGTTGACAGCTCTCAATTCAACGCCTGGTCGGAGCGTATTTGTTGTGACACAGGCCAGATCAATGTGATAGGGCTTCCTGTCTGGGGGCTAGGAGCCCTGTGATTCAAACTTTCTGAGACAGTTCTCCAGACTTCTCTCGTAGTGCCCCCCTTTTCCCAGCTAGGAAATATTTCCACTCCCTTCTGAATCCTCAACAATCAGTCCTAGTCCGCCATCTTCCCGGAAGTCCTCCGTGGCTTGTCTCTTAATTAATTTTTGTGTTTTACATAAATTTATATTTTAAATAGTAAAAGATATTTTTATTTATGTTTTAAAAAATACTGTTTAGAAAAACTGTTCCCTATCCTAATATAATAGAGATAGTCTCCTAGAGAAATAATAACAATAACACTACATAGTGCTTATTAATAAGTTCCAGGCCATGATTTAAGTACTTTATATATATTAATTCATTAATTTTCATAACAACCCCCTGAAGTAGATAATATTACTATCTCTATGTAATAGATGATGAAACTGAGGCATAAAGAGGCTTCTCCTAAAAGCTTTAAATTTTTAATTTTAATTTGGACATTCAATCTGGAATTTATTTTTGTGTTTCACATAAGCTAGGAATCTAATTTTAGTTTTTATCATAACCATACTGATTTAAGTATGCCATGGATTTTGATACAATTTATTTTTCTGTCCCAATTCTATTTATTCAAAATTATCTTGGCTAGTTTTGGCTCTATTAATTTTAGGACTTCCTTGTCAAGTTATACATATTATTTCTGAAAGTTCATCATAAGCCCTTTTTAGAGTATGGCAGTATTTCTGCTGAGTCTTCAAATTAAAATCAGTGCAAATAAATTTATTAGATCAATTTCCTCAGCATTGATAGAGAATAGCACAATATTAGAACCTAAAAAATAAATCTACTTCCTCAATATCCTGACAATTAGTTAACAAGGGATTAGTTAAATAAATTATGGTCTATCCATACAATGGAATACTATAATATATTAAAAAATAAAAAAAGATCTCTAAGCTACTAAAATAAAAAGATCTCCAAGATATTGTTAAGTATAAACTCAAAGTGCAGAACAACACATTTATGTTAGTTTGGGTGTGGAAAGGAATAAAATTAGTGTATAATGGCATTTGTTTGTATATTTGTAAAGAAACTCTGCAAGGATATACAAGAAACTAATAACAGGGATTACCTGTATGTGTTGGCCAGGAATGCGGTAGGCACTGAATGGATATGGTCAGGGGTATAAGAATATTTTTGACTACATGTCTTTATATAAATTTATAAACCATGTTAATCTATTACTTATCGGGGAAAAAACTAAGCAAATCTAAATTTTCTCCCTAAATTCTGTTTGTATTTGTGCATTAATCTCTTTCATATATATATATATATAAATAAAAGAGAGAACACATGTGAGATAAATGGCACATCTTTCCATATGTTTCTCTGTTGGAAGGGATTAATGAAGCAATTGAAAATGTAATACATAGTTTCCCAAGTCTTATTTGTAGGTCAAACATTTTAGGGAAAGAGAAAACTATAGTCTGAAATCAAACTGAAGCTCAATAATTCTTAAAGGATCAATTTGGAAACTAGGATAGAAGAAATTAAACAAAAATTTTGAATTTAAATGAAAAAAATTAAAGAATTTTTAAAGAACTGAATTTTTAAAAAATTAAATATTTTAATTTAATTTTGTATAAAGATTTAGATAAGGGCAGTGCTATGCTGGAGCCAGCTCACATGGGCCAATCGTGCACATCTTTGCCCAATTCTGCATTCTGTGAATCATACTGGAAATCTGAAACTGGGTATGGTAGGAGTATTTACAACATGGAAATTAGCAAATTCCCCAGTCTTTAACCCCCACCTCAGGGTCATCTGTTAAATTTACCAGTATATTGGATAAAGGTAACTTTAAGATATATTAAAGTTCAAAACATAAAACCAGAAAAGAGAGATTCCATGGTATTTTAGACAAGTTGAGATAATTGCAACAATATTTGGGGAACAATTTTATGGCTGGAGGTATATTCTAATATGAATTTCAAAGCTGCTCTCCATAGGGGTCAAATACAGCTTTTAGAATCAGACCTTTAACAAGGCTGCTATTACCTTTTCAAATTTTTGTAATAAAAACTGGAGTGTAAATTAAAATAATAGATATTACAATGAAGGTAGTACATGGTATGAAGAATGGATATTTTTCAAATATTAGTACCTAGTTTTTTGTTTTTTTGTTGTTTTTTTTACTGGGAAGTCCCGGGGATTAAACCCAGGTCCCTCCATATGGGAGACGGATGCCCAACCGTTTGAGCCACATCCGTTCCCCAAATATTAGTACTTATTATCTTGTGTTTGCATGTTTCTTAAATGCCATAGTGGCTCAAACTCCTTTACTTAAATCAATAACATGAAAATGAAGCAGAGAGAAACCAATCTTCTGTTGTTGTGCGAGATCATAGGAAAAAAAAGAAACACATTTCTCAGCACACATTTATCAGTAACTCATTAAATAACAGCCGAAGAATGAGTTGGCAATGATAAAAAGGAGAAGATCGCAAAAGTACAATGAAAACAAATAACTTTTTTACTAACCTAATTCAATACAGGTGATCCCAAGCGACCAAACATCAACTTTCCCATCATACTGTCCTTCATCCATAGCTAAAATCACCTCTGGAGCCATCCTAACAAACATAATGTAAAAATTCAAATTATAAATTAAAAACACAATTCACCTAATAAAATGATTCAATGATTCAAAACTTTATCTCATAAAGATATTCTTTCCTTACACAAATCATTGGGAAAAACACTATTCAAAATATACATAATATACTTGTAAATGTACATGAGGCAATATAATATTTTCAGTTGTCTTTGTTCCACTACTTCCTATCAGTATGATTTTGAGTAAGGTACTTAAACTTTCTGTATATCAGATTCTTCATCTGTAAAGTGGGGACAATTCTAGTGGTACTTCACAGAGATATGTAAAGAATTAATATATATGAAACAAATAAATTACTTTAAACAACATGAAAAATACTTTTTGGAACATATAAAGCAATATAATCAGCTATTCCAAAGATAATACAACTTAAAAATATAACAGGCTATGGTAACGGAAGTTACTTTACTCATTTGTCCATAGCATATTTTCATTAGGAGTGCAGGGGCCATATCTATGTAATATGCTTTGAACAGACCTGTTCTCTACTGGTGAGTATAACTAGTTGCTTAATAAATACTATTTGATGATGGTGGAGGAAAAACTCAAATAGTAGTTGATTTTTCTTAGTAGGTAATTAATTTTCCAGAAGTACATAAGTCATTTTACAAGGTATATTGAAATTCCCAAGGTATCTATGAAAGGAAAGAAAGAAATCTTCAGTAGAAAGTAGTGAAACTTTGTTAAAATGAAAGCTAGGTGAAGTATCACAGACCTCTATATAGACAAGAGCTTGGATTTCTTTCACTGAAAGGTAATATTTATGCTTGTTGACTACTTAAAGAAAGTTAAAGAGGCTTGTCCTTGGCCTAGAGATTCTGCCTTAAGAGAAAAGTTCAAAAGAAACTCCAAATGAAATCTAAAACCTGAGCTTGGTCAGTGAGTTGATAATCCTGTTCAGTTTATATGCAGTGACATCAACCTTATTTGAACAATTTAGTCGTTGTAAATTTTATACTAAGAGTATTTCATTTTGCTAATAAGTTTTCTCTATTCTTCCTTAATGAAATCTCATTTTGAGGCACATGGTAAGACACTGTAAAAAAGAAAAACAAAACCAGAGCAAACCAAGGCCATGAGTCCATTTCGTTCATGTATGCATATTTTTAAACTACATCATGTGTTAATTCTACATACCAGTAAGGTGTGCCCACGAAGGAGTTGGCAGGAGAAGCAATTGAAGCAGATCCAAAATCAGCTAGTTTCACCTGACCTGGCTCAGTTAGAAGAATATTTCCTGCTTTAATATCCCTACAGGAAAAAAAAAAAAAAAAAGGGTTAAAAATTACTTTTCCATTTTGATTATGGAATAGGTCAGGGCATGCAATTAATAAGACAAAAAGTTTATTGAAAAAAAACCTTGCTTAGTAGCCAGAAGGGGACTGAGTAATTACTGCATGTTGTCAGGGGGCCCAGATTCTTGGGCATACTTACAGGTAGGTCACAGTAATTACTTAAAGGTAGAGCTTTCTTCAGAGGGAGGGAATGCAAGGAGAAAAAAGGCAGATGTGGCAGACAAGAAAGCCTATGTAGTTGCTACACTTACAAAAGCATATTCTGAAATGCTAAATCCAGTTACCAAAAGTATTCCTTATGCTGGGAAATTTGGAGCCATTTTTAACTGCCTTTTTCTCTTTTTCAAATTCTGTGGATGTTTTTGGAGTCTAAATAGATCTTCAATTGACTCTGTATTGCCTACCTATCAATAAACCTCAACTACACACATACCTTTTCTTTCTTGCCTGTGACCCTTTCTGTCTTTAATTGTAACTGCAACTCTAAGGCATTTGAGGGTACATGTTATATAGAAGGTGTTATTTAAAAATAACACTGTACAGTAAAAAGAAGACCCTGAAAGATCAAAACAAACAAGGATTAGGGGTTAGGAAATTGCATTTATACTGCATTACTACAAAGAATTGCAAGTGGCTATTACTAAAGTTATTAAATGTTTTATCATATTTAAAAATATGATTTTTAAAAATTCATTCTTCAATATGGTAATTTAGAATGAGAAGTTGTAGATCTGTTCCTTATTCTCTTTTAAAAAGGCATGAGGTGTAATGAGTACTAGGAACCAAGAACTGCAAGTTGATGGGCAGTGAAAAGATAAAGCAGAGAGAATGAGGAAAACTGAGGTCAAGCGGAAAATGATTAATGTTCAAATGCTTCCAAAACAAATTTTCTGAAAATCTTCCCTTGACAATTTCATTTTCTTCCTCATGATGACATTAAGCATTGACAGAGAAAATTTTAAAAAGGCATTACTTATTTATCTTTACAACAGGAAAATATCTTTCTTCCATTATCTTCAATTAGAAGACTGAATTGCGTTTTAAATCAAAATAAGAAAAATGTGAGACATGGTATTTATTTTTAAATAGAACATTCTTTAAAAGGTAGGTTTTTTTTTTTGTCTTGTCAACTTCTTTTACATATTAAAAAAGATAAATATGATACAGAAAATATCAAATTAATGTGCAGAGATTAAAGTATTAAAGACAAAAACTCAACTGTGGCTTTATATTTAAAACATTATCAAGTCCATATATATTATGATAAAATTTATTTCATCAATATTCCTCAGCGATGGTTAGGTTCATTCCGTGCCCTTACAGATAGGCCAAATTCACAGCAGGAATTTTGGTCTGCCTATCTTGTGGAAGTTCTGCTTTGGTGGTACCAGTAACTGGTGAGTGCTACTCTAGGGTGATGAAAACAGGACCAGAAAGGGAACCAATGACCTAATAGTTTCACTTCTTCCTAGAAAATGTCAAATGTTTTCTTTATTTAAGAGCCATCTCAGATTCTTTATGCTTACTTCCTATTATACCGCTTCTCCCACTGTTCATTAAAGTAACTGTACTAGAAGTTCTTTACTGAGAGAAGGAAACATTGCTAACAACACTTTCCTTAGGAGAATTTTGTGGAGGGAGGTAAGAATAGAGTTGTGGTAGAAAAAATATAAGGCATGGGAAGCGGCTGTGGCTCAATCAGTAGGGCTCCCGTTTACCATATGGGAGGCCTCGGGTTCCGTTCCCGGGGCCTCCTGGTGAAGGCAAGCCCGCCCGCACGGCGTGGTTAGCTGACCCAGCGAGCACAAGCAGCAAGGGGGCGATAAATGGATAAATAAATAAAAATCTTTAAAAAAAAAAAAAAAAGAAAGAAAAAATATAAGGCAGAGAAAAGCCCTAGATCAGGAGGCAGGAAATTTGGATTTCAATCCTTGCTCCATTACTTAAATGCTATGAAATTGTGGGAAAGTTATTTAAATATTTCTGAGTTCAGGTTTCTTCATCTACCAAATAAAGATACTAAGTATCTAATACTATGGACTACAGAAATGAAAAATATTATTTAAGTGATAAAACAGCATATATTTATATAAGATTCACTTGTTATTTGCAATAGGAAGAGGAGAAAAACTCAGCTGAGAAATAAAATATATGGTAGGAAGGCTAATTTTCTTTTCTGTCTGGCATAGAATCAAAAGATTGCTGGGCCCTTCTTCAAATTCCCCTGCAATTCCCAGCCTGGAAAACAGTTACCTACAGAACAGAGAAGACATAAGTCTTTGTGGATATGTGGGAACGACGAAGAAAGGAGTTAACTTCTGGCAACTCTACACCTTATACCCAGATGAAGCAGCAATCCATTTGCTTCCCCAGAATCCTTAGGTACCCTGAAAATTGGAACATGCACCAATTTTCAAGGTTTCTTGAATAGATAGTCCTGTAACTACAATGAAAACATAACTGGTCTCTAATCTTACCTATGAATTAATGCATGAGAATGCAGGTAGGCTAGCCCGTGCAAGGCACCATGGGTAATGGCTGCGATCTCTACTTCCTGAAGTGGTTTCTTATGAACTGAGAAAGAAAAAAGGAAAGAGAAAAAGTCAGCTGATGATCAGTTTTATTCTTTTTTTATCTTATACATCCATACCAAATTGAATTATATACTTTCTCAGTTGAAAATTTGGGAATACAGGATATATATTTTCTACAGAATAGCAATAAATAACCAGAGAGCAGGGAAACCAAATGCATTAAAAACAAAACAAAACAAAATAAACCTTTCAAAGCAAAACAAAACAAATCCTGACAGTCATTGTTAATTTACTTGTTGGTTGTGCAAGTCAAAGCCACACCAATTCCAATAAACCAGGACCAAATTTACCAATCCCTTCTGACATTTTAAATCTGGAGTGTTTTAGGTTACACTATTCTCCTCTGCCTTAAACCATCTATGATTACGCCTTCTAACTACGGGTTTTCGCTATTTGTGAAAGCAGCTAATGAGCAATTTCTATTTAGAGATGAAGGATGATATAAGAAAGTGTTTTGTTTAATGTAAATTTTAATAGTCTCTGGCTATAGCAGCATTCACGGAGGAGATCTGAGTCAGTCAAGATATTAGAAAGGGTTAAATATTAATATAATTTGTTACCACTGACCTCCCTTTCATACATAATATGAATTTGATGTCCTTGGCTACACATATCACACCTCATCAGCCAACATTTTAGCAGTACCTGCCTTGGATGGGCCATGAACTAAGACGGCAAGAGGATGCTAAAATCATTCCCCAGAGACTTTCAGTTACACTGCAGAGATAGATTTTGCATAGCTTATCCACATCATCATCAAAGTCACCATCCATTTACTCTGCCCAAACTATACTTTAATATAAGAATAGATAACATTCTGGTCAAGGAAAAACAGAAAGGAGGGAATAGTGCTTTTATTCTTACCTTCTAACAAATCAGAAGCTGAGCCTAAGCAATATTCCATCACCAACTGTAACAGATTTAAAAAATAAGTTTATATAGTTATGTTTATATCAAGGTTATTTATTAACAATGAAGATTAATAAGAAACTTTGAAAAAAAAAATACCCCCAAGGAACCAAGAATACTAGTGTAATCAATATTCTGACCCACCTGAACCTGGATTAAAATTTGGTTCTCTGGCACTAATTGATTTTTACAATTTTCATCATTTCGTTTTTTAAAAATCTTGACTTGGAAATGGTCTAAGAACATAAGGGGAGTGGACAGGTAAATATTTACAGTAATTGGTCAAGCTGAAACTGCAAATGTATTTTTTTTTACTAATTTACATACTACCTGTTTCAAAAAGGATTTAAGGTGGCTAGGGTGCAGTATAATTAAATTTTGTAACTTGGAAAATGGCAAACAAATACATGAAGTAGAGAAGTGTATACTGGGAAACACTAGTTAAATAAATTAAACCAGTAGATAGTAAATTACTTATTTCCACATATTACTTAGAACTAAATCTAAAGATATAGGTGGCTATGCACCATTGCAATATCTTGAATTCCTGGGAGATATGTGATATTTAAATGTGTATCTCAAAATATTTCTAAAATAATATTATTAAAATACTACAATTTTAAAAAGCAAAAATGGGAAAACTCTTTACTGTCATCCTAGAATTTTTAGGTATCTCAGAGTACAGACTTGCAGCCAATGTCAGAACTATGAGTGTTCAGTGACCAGCCTACACACACAGACATTCCCACAAATTATTTTGTTATTCTAAAAATCAACACATGCTCATTATGAAAAATAAGTTTCCTATAATCACCTAGATATAACCAATATCAACACATTTCTTTCAGTTTTAAAAAAATTAGTATGAAGACATATTTACGTGTTATGTACCTTGGATTACTAATTTAGAATAATATTAGAATTTTAGAAAGCTTGTTTCTATCATTCTCAAGATACACATTACAGTGTTCTATTTCACATTAAAAACAGATTCACAAACCTTATTTTTATTTCATATTGTGAAATTAAAGATTCCACCTAAGTGGCCATGATAGGTCATGACATTAGCCTTTATGTGCACTGTTTTATTCCTTTAATCAATTTTGACAAAAATATTTCTAAATTGAATCACATAATCTTCTACTTTCTTAAATTGAGTAATTGACTAGGCATATATAACTTCCTTAAACTAAGTATACTAAATATAAATATAGAATTTTAAAAACTGAATGGACTGAATATATGTTTATAGTTATGTTTATATCAAGGTTATATATTAAAAACCAGCATTTTAAACAAATTTTCTTTTCCTTATTATTCCATAACAGAAGGGCACCTTAGCTATGGCTGGTTGTTTGTTCCTGACACTGAACTCCTCTAGTTGCTTTGCCTTTAAATTACTAGGTCCACTTTCCAGCTTCCCTGACATCTTTCTTATGGTCAAATTATTCATGTAGCTATTTGTATGCATGTCTTCAGAAGCTCAGTTCCTATGAACTCCTTTTAATTAGTCTATCAGATCAGTTGTAGACAGAAACCAGATAACCAAGCTTATTAGCATTCTATGTACTCTAAGAGTAAATAGGTTTCAAATGAGAGTCTGGAGGATTTTCTGAAGACTTGAAACACATGAGATTTGGCACTTGGATTTATTTTTTTAAACATTTATTCAGTCAGCTTCTTTAAGATAGCTGAGACGTCCAGAGAACAGATTTCCAGACAATGAGATACTCCTTTGATTAATTTTTCTGCTTAGAAAGGAAGCAATAGGGAAGCGGATGTGGCTCAAGCGATTGGGCTCCCGCCTACCACACGGGAGGTCCTTGGTTTGGTTCCTGGTGCCTCCTAAAGAAGACAGCTTGCTGGCACAATGGGCAGGCGTGGCAAGCTGATATAACAAGATGATGCAACAAGAGACACAAGAGGAAAAACATAATGAGACATACAACAAAGCAGGGAGCAAAGGTTCCCGGTGCCTCCTGAAGAAGATGAGCAAGACAGCAAGCTGATGCGACAGGCAGGCACAACAAGCTGATGCAACAAGATGGCGCAACAAGAGACACAAGGGAAATGGATGTGGCTCAAGCGATTGGCCTCCCGTCTGCCAGATCGAAGGTCCAGGGTTTGACTCCCAGGGCCCCCTGGTGAAAGGCAAGCTGGCCCGAGTGGACTGTTGGCCCACACAGAGTGCTGGTCTACATCGAGTGCTGGTCTGCGCAGGAGTGCTGGCCCGCGCAGAGAGCTGCTGCAGCAAGATGATGTAACAAAAAGAGATACATAAGAGATGCAGCAGACCAGGGAGCTGAGGTGGTGCAAGAGATTGAGCGCCTCTCTCCATTCCAGAAGGTCCCAGGATAGGTTCCCGGTGCCGCCTAAAGAGAAGAAAAGCAGACACAGAAGAACACATAGAGAGCAGACAATGGGGGTAGGAGGGGGAGGGGTGGATGGAGAAATAAATAAATCTTTAAAAAAAAAACAACAACAAAAACCAAGAGACACAAGAAGAACAATGAGACACACAACAAAATCAGGGAATGGAGATGGCTTAAGCAATTAGGTGCCTCCCTCCCACATCAGAGGTCCCAGGTTCAGTTCCTGGTGCCTCCTAAAGAAACAAAGAAAATGAACAGACAGACAAGTGTGAAAAAAAAGGGGGTAGGAAGAAATAAAAAAAAAAAATAAATCAAAAAAAAAAAAAAAAAAAAAGGAAGTAATAGCTCTAGATATCTTAAGAGTACTTGAACAGAAATGTTAAAAGGTAAGTATTTTGGGGAAAGTGGCTGTGGCTCAATCAGTAGGGCTCCCGTTTGCCATATGGGAGGCCCCGGGTTCGGTTCCCGGGGCCTCCTGGCGAAGGAGGCAGGCCCGCCCGCGCAGCGTGGTTGGCTGACCCAGCGAGCACAAGCAGCAAGTGGTAAATGAATAAATAAATAAATAAAATCTTAAAAAAAAAAAGGTAAGTATTTTGTTTGATAGTCTACCTGGGAACAAAAATTCCATTCCCTAACTGGAGATCACATATAGGAAAAGACTTGGTATACAGTAAGCACTCACTAAATGTTAGTTGAATTGGACTTTAAGTTGGAATGTACAATCTGATAAGGTACAAAGACTAACATTTTCATGTTCTAAATGGTGCTAAATATACCAACTTAAAAAGAGAAACACAATCATGAAAATCTACTAAGGAGACAGAATGGAACAAGAGACTATCTCATTTTAATCGTATGCTAGGCCCTGTTTGGTATAAATTAGACAGTGATGGTCATATCAAACAGAATTTAAATTTTGGGAAAATTGTACTGGGGCATGAGACACGACAAAGATAAAAATCTAGGATGACAATAAAAGATCCTTAATTTTTACAAATAAATCACTATAAAGTGATGCTAACTTTTCACTATTTCTTTGTCGAGTATTTATAGAATGCAATTTTTCAAAGGCTAGATATAATTTTGAATCTTATGGAATGTATACCATATGACACATTCTGAGATATTAAAAATGCTAAAAACCAATAACAAAAGTCAAATGTGACAGAAATGAGATTGATAATTTTACAGATCAAATAAATAACAGAGGACCTTGACTTACCCAAGCAGTGTGCTCTTTCAAGTAACAACCTTTGTACTCAATAGTATTAGGATGCTTCAAGTGTCTTAAAAATTTGACTTCCTTAAGAATATCTTGCCATTTCTATTGAAGTCAGAAAAGAAATGTTTTAATTTTTAAACTAAAAATAGTATTTTATTATCAAGTCTACTTGATAATAATATTATTTTATTATTTTCATTATTTTTTAAATGGATATAAAGTAAATGCTTAATAAATGAAGAAGCTATTTAAAATCGTGCTATTTCTTTTATTTGAGCACACAAATGTAAACCTATTACCAAATATATTATAAGAAAGCCATGGGGGTCGGATGTGGCTCAACTTGTTGGGCGTCCGTCTCCCATATGGAGGGATCCGGGTTCAATCCCCGGGACCTCCCGGTAAATTAAAAAAAAAAAAAAAAGAAAGCCATTACACTAATACATGTGCTGCCCCGCAAAATAGTTGACCCAGCTAGAACATTTTAGAATGTTTATTATATATTCCACAAAAACGGCAGGGCAGGGCAAGAATTGTGATAAAGACATTAAAGAACTTTGTTTCTACTGTCAATTTCATACTAATATGCTTATGTCAGTTTAGGTATAGGACTATCTTTATCTTACCTCATGTGTCTGCTTCCCACTATAGGACATTTTCTTAATGGCCACCACTTCATTGGTATGAGCATTTGTGGCCTGTGTGTTAAGAGGGTAGGAGGAAAAATAAATAGAACCATGTTTCAGCCAGTTTAACTTAAATATATTTGACTAGAGACTTAAAAAAAAAACATTCTCACACTTCATTATCACATTTCAAAGATGCTCCAGCTTTTGACAAGCTAGAAAGACATTTCCACCCTACCTTAAGGTACAGCTTCTCTTTATCTCTTTCTATATACATGCAAAAATTCTAGTATGAAAAAGGATTAGGGTTTAACAAAATATATTCAATCAAACAAAAAAAGATTATATTTCCAAAATATCCACACTGTCTTTACCATGTAGAATGTGTATCAATGTCCATCAACAGAGAGCCAGTTAAATAAATATGGTATGGTATGATCATATAAAGAAATAACCATGGAGTGGATGTAGCTCAAGCGGTTGAGCGCCTGCTTCCCACATATGAGGTCCTGGGTTCGATCCCAGGTACCTCCTAACAAGGAAACAAAATGAAAAAACCAACTTGCAGGAGCCAGTGTGGCTCAGTGGTTGAGTGCTGGCTTCCCACATACGAGGTTCTGGGTTCAATCCCCGGCCCCAGTACCTCAAAAACAAACAAACAAACAAAAAATACACACACACACACACACACAAAAACAAACAAACCATTAAAAGAATGAATATGTGGTAATATTAAAAGATGTAAAAAATATCAAGAAAAAAACAAGCTGTATAGTATGATCTCATTTTTGTAAAACAGTAACAAAGTGAACATACAGCAGAAAAAATTTTTGGAAGAATTCATACCAGAATATATATCAGCAATAATCTCCCTCTAGGGGAAAAAAAAAAAAAATCTCTAGAGCAGGGTTGTCTAATAGAACTTTCTCCGATGATGGAAATGTTCTATAGCTGCACTATCTAATATGGTAGCATGTGAAAGGTGACTTGTATGACTGAGGAAATGAATTTTAAATTTATTTAACTTTAATTAACTTAAATTTAAATAGTTATACGAAGCTAGTGCCTACTGTAATGAACAGTGCAGCAGATTTTTTTTTTTTTTAAAGATTTTATTTATTTATTCATTTATGCCCCCCTTGCTGCTTGTGCTCACTGGGTCAGCTAACCACGCCCTGCGGGCGGGCTTGCCTTCACCAGGAGGCCCCGGGAACCCAACCTGGGGCCTCCCATATGGTAAACGGGAGCCCTACTGATTGAGCCACAGCCGCTTCCCCAGATTCTTAATCTGAAGACAGACTTTCACTTTCAAGGACACATTTTATAAGGATGTATTACATATATACATACTTACACTTGTATGTATGTATTTTCATCTATAAAGGTGGCCTTGTCTCAATTATCTCTACTTATCTTTTCCTTGCACAAAAATAGTATTTCCTTAAAAGAACACATGAAAACCATAAATTACGCGGTAATAGTCTTTTCCTCCCAATTTAAGAAATTTAAAACTAAATTTTCTTCTGATTTTCAGAAAAATAAATACAAGGCATTAATTTTGGCTTTCATTTAATAACAGGTTCTGCATCAGGGCCATACCCCTCATGTAAGTTAGCTTTTTCAGTTCTATGATATGACCTGAAGTTAATGGTTCTGAGGTAAAAAATTGGATTGATGTGATTTACTCACTGATAAAACTAGGTCACTAAGTTTAGAAAAATAATCATTTTCCAAAATATAGCTGATTAAAAAAGCTCCTCATATATAACAATTGTACCTAATATACAAATAAAATAACCACTAACTCAGGGGTTCTTAACCAGAGGTTCATGGAAAAATTTCAGGGGATCTGTGAGCTTGAATTGAAAAAAATCAACTTATCTTTATTTTCTCTGACCTCTAACTGAACTCTAGCATTTCCTTCATTTATGAACATATGCAGTAAATAAATTACAGTAGTATTCATTTCACTTGATTGGCAAAGGGGTCTGTGGAACAAAGAAGGTTAAGACAAAAATTTGAAAAGATAGTTTGCAAATCTTCTCTAATGCAGGACTCTACAAAAGCATTTTATAGGTATTTTATTCATTACCAAACGTATTTTATACCTTATAGAAGGTATATAGACTGACATTTGTTAATACTTCTCACACTGCTCTGGCTTTTTAATTTTTTTTTTTTTTTTTAAGGTACCAGGGTCAGGGATTGAACCCCAGGACCTCATATGTGAGAAGCAGGCACTCAACTGCCTGAGGCACATCCACTCCCCATGGCTTTTTAAATTTAACCCTAAGAGTGTGTTTCTACATCAGCAACAGAGAACTTATATAAATTCAATAATACAATGAAGGTTAAAGGGACTATATAGAAAAGTGGATATTTTGGGCATAGAACTATATATTGTGCAGCTTAAGGAGCCTGGAAAAGATTTAAGAAATTTTCAAATGATTAGGAATTTTTAAATTTTAATGACTTTTTTTTTTTTTTTCAATTAAAAATTATTTTTAGGAGGTACTGGGGATTGAATCCATGACTTTGTACATGGGAAGTAGGTGTTCAACCACTGAGCTTCACCCAGCTCTCCTGAAATGACTTAAAAAAAAAAAAAAAAAGAAATCCTTAACCTTTATAAAAAGAAAAAAAGCTCATACAAGTGGAATCAGAGAGAATCATTATCTAATTGCTTAATGACATTATTTATAATTATTGCTGATTTGGAGCTAGAGAAGTGAAAAAAGATTCACCCTAAAATACTAAGATATTTCTTTATATTTACATTAGAGTACTCATTAATTAGAACTTGATAAGTCCACTTTTTAGAGAAATTATCTACTGGGGTAGAGACTTGAAATCTGAAAAACATGTTGCTTTTTCCACAGACACATGAAATTTTTAACGCAGTTTTTCATTGGTTACAAAGTTCAGAACAAATTACACTGAAACAAACAAAAAATCAATATTTCAGTACAGAGAAAGAAAACTATTTCTGGTTTCCAGGGCTCCATACTATTTTATGAATAATTACAGCATCTACACATTTCAAGTTTTATTTTTGAAACTTACATTCATGCTTAACACTTGAAATAGTTTTAATGGTTTTAGTAACTTTTAAAATGGATTTTTAAAAAAGTAAAATAAATAAATACATCTTAAAAAAAAAAAAAAAAAAAGTTAAACACCCAAGCTTTCTTTTTTAACCTATTTTTTGACCCTCTACTAAAACCAAAAGAGAATTATTCCCAGAAGAACAGAACTAAATTATTTGCTTTAGGTGGATAATGGATGACATGCTTTCAATAAGGCAGCACTAGAAGCCTATAAATTTTACAGTTCCATTAAATAGATAAAAAATGAATATGCTCAGCCCTTTTTGGTATTCTTTTAATACAGAGTTTCTTACTATCTCATTTGCTAATGCTGTTAATTTCTGAATTACTTATATAAATCCAAACACAATGATATTTCAAGTTAATAATTTCTATTTTCTCTGAATATAAATATACTATCAGCTGATTGAAGCTACAAAGGCTATGCCAGCTTACAATTCACTTTAGCCATATTTCCTGGCATCATTCTATGTAGAAACCCTAAAGTACAATGAGGCTAAGAGTAGATTTATAGTGTTTAAGTGTAAAAATGTTGGTTGCTAGACTCTGGTCTTTATGTCTTGCCAACATGACTACGACCCATAAAAAGTACTAATTAGCACTACTACTTTCTCTAAATTCTTCATAATTTCTTCCTTTCTTCCTTCTTTCCTTCCTTCAACAAATACATACTAGGTGAACACAATTTGTCAGGTGTTAGGTTAAGTGCTGGAGATAGAACTGTGAGTTCTATCTCCTCTAGTAGGATAGACAGACAGTAAAAATAATCAAATCACAACTAACAAATGTAACCTTGCAACTGTGACATATGATATAAAGAGGAGTTCGTGTTATTTAGAGAACAAAAATGGGAGGATATTACATAGGGAAGTCAGGAAAGGCTTCCCTGAAGAAATGAGGCTTACACTAAGAGCTAAAGGATAAATAGGAGTTAAGAAGGTAAAGATGGAAGTGAAAAGAGAATAGTTTGTGAAAAGGTCCTATGATGGATGATCAAAGAAAGCAATTACGGCTAAAGCAATGAGAATGAGAGGAAATGTAGTTGAGGTATAGACGGGGACCCCATCATAAAGAGATTTGTAGGCTGGCTACATTACGGATTTCGATCTGTAGCCTAAGAACAAGAGGAAAGTCACTGAAGGCTTTATAGCAAAAGAGTGATGTGGTCAGATTTACTTTTTTCTCTCTCTCAAGCTAAATGCAGTGTGGAGAACAGACTGGAGAGAGATCAGAGTGGATACACAAAGATCAGTTAGGAGGGTACTGCAGTTGTCTAAGTAAGAGACATTAGAGGCGTCCTGGTGATAATGGCACAAATAACAAGAGGAAGAATCTAATAGTGAGGGAGGAGCAACACATATAAATAGTACTGTGGCCAATGGGAAAACCCATCTTTAAGGTACTACCTATAGGACCACTATATAATCTTTATAGGTTAAATCTTTATAGGTTTTAATCTTTATAGGTTAAAGATTTTTAACGTTTTATATTAAAGAGGCAGTTAAGAGCCCTTTCATCTATCTTTTAGTGATTTGTAAGTTTAAATGGCCTGTGCTACTGACTTTTGTATTTGGGCAATAGCTAGTTAATGATTACATTTCAATATCAAAATCAGGCAGATACCTTTATAATTTCTTTAGCCTATCACATCAACAAATAGTATATATTTAGTGGTTACTGTGAACAGGGCACTGTGCTACCCTTTAGTTACAAAGAAATATAAGAAATAGTCCTCATCTTCGAAAGGCATATATTCTAGCTAAATAGATAGGACTTAACCCCAAAAGCAAATAAATCACTAGGTCTTCTATAGTCTTCTACAAGGTGGGTTTCATTTTGTCCCACGTACAAAAGGCCTGTTAGTAAGTTTCAAAGCCTACTTGGTTTATTGTATTTATCCTAAAACATTAGAACTTTGAGAAGTAGCTGCCTGCTTTTTAAAACAGAAGAGTCAAATACAATGGGAATGACCCTCTGACTATGACCAAGAGAGATTCTGAGAGAATGAATTAGTTAAAAAGTAAGATAAGGCAAGTAAGGAAAGATGATTAAAAAAATGTATCTCTGAGCAAAATAAACTGGTCACAAGAATACAGAGTGTTTCCATCTTTAAAAAGTTCAAAACTAGGAAAAATGAAGCCATATTGTTTAGGGGTACAGAAGCAAGTAGGTTAAATATAAAGAAAAACAATAAAATAATCACCATAAAAATTAGGCTAGCAGATATACCTGTGGAGAAGGAGAGGATTGTGACTGAAGATGACACAAATATGGTTTCTGGAGCACTGGCAATATTCTATTTCTTGATCTGGGTGGTAGATTTATATTTCTATTCTTTAAACTATATATTAAAAATATGGGGGGAGCAGATGTGGCTCAGGCACAAATTCTTTACATAAAATATAGTTCTTTAATTTAATCTAGATAGCCTTCGACATTTGTACCATTGAAGTAAGGAATATTTCCTTAGGAGTATTAATCCTTTAAAGCAAATAATTTGTTAAGTACTAATTATTTACCCATTTCTCTCTAAAACTGTTATCAAACCATTTTTTTTTTAAAATGAAACAGTATTTGACTCTTCCTTTGAAGTAGTTCTATATATTTTGCTCCCACATGGGAGGTCCCAGGTTTGGTTCCCAGTGCCTCCTAAAGAAGGCCAGCAAACAACGAGCAGACATCGAGTGGGGAGGGGTGACAACGACCAGACAATGAGTAAAAACAATGAGCAGACAACGAGCAAAATCAACAAGCAGACAAGCAAGACAGTGAACAAAACCAAAAATGAGCAGGGAGCAAATGTGGCTCAAAGAAGTTGGGCGTCCATCTTTCACATGGGAGGTCCCAGGTTCAGTTCCCGGTGCCTCCTAAAAGAAACAAAACTGACAACGAGCAAAAATAACGAGCAAACAGTTGAGGGACCCATCTTGCAGGGGGTAAATATGTGTGTATTATGCATGTTTCTGTGTGTAAGATATATTTAATCATTAAAAAGAGTGCTTTTTTAAAAAAGTGTCTGTGAATGAGGTAGACAGTCCTTTGAGTAGGCCTTAAGCTATAGATGGTCAGTTAATGATAAATGCGCCTGAGCGGTGGCTGATTATTAGAGGGAAGTTGGGAAAGGGAAGAGTGGAAGTGCTGAGCATAGATACCGAGTGAAGAGAGAGTTCACAGAAAACCCAGGCTAAAAATCTGGCTAGAAACAGAAGGGACAAGCTAAAGATTCAATTCTTAAAATCTCATTTGAAAGGAAAACTAAAGATAAGCTCACTCAGATGGCAAAATATATAGGGCTACTTCAAAGGAAGAGTCAAATACTGTTTCATTTTTAAAAAAATGTTTTGATAACAGTTTTAGAGAGAAATGGGTAATAATTAGTACTTAACAAATTATTTGCTTTAAAGGATTAATACTCCTAAGGAAATATTCCTTACTTCAATGGTACAAATGTCTAAGACTATCTAGATTAAATTAAAGAACTATATTTTATGTAAAGAATTTCAGGTGAATAAGCTGTGTTATTTCTCATCCTTCTTAAAGGAATATAGTCAAATTCTTGGAATTTAAACTGAGTCTTAGGAGGCTAGTTTTATACCCCTTCAGTTAAAATACTGATGATATCATTGCCACAAAAATTTTTGTGTCGATCCATCTTTCTGCGTAGCCATCCATCCATCCATCCATCCGACATTTACTGAGTTCCAATATTGCCAGGCATTATACTAGTTACTGGGGATGTGGCAATGAACAAGATCGACAACATCTCTGTCCTCATGGAGCTTATTATTTAGTGGGAGGTACATAAATGAATCAAAAAGCCCCAAGGATAATTAATTAATTACAACTGTGATAAACATACAAAGGAACAAAGTACAAGCACAGAGTGCTATAAAATTATAAAGAAAAGTCCTAATCTAGTGCGGAGGAGTGAATGAGTAAGGCTAACTTGTGAAAGTAACATTTAAGCCAAAACTTGTAGGATGGACAAAAGTTAGACAGGGATGGAGATGCAAAGTGCAGGATTTTCTAGATGCAGGAAATAGCATATATAAAGGCCCTGAGGAAGGAAAGAGCTTGGCATATAGTAGGAAAATGTACAGGGCTCAACTTCAAACTTTTTTTGTAGTACCTTGACAGCAGTCAGTTGATTTAGATACCACTGACTTGAATAGGGCCTAGAATCCTGGCATTGGCTTTCAGCAATGGTTATTTGCCCCTACTACAGACATCATTTAATTTGTAGAATATTAAAACCAAAAGTGTTTTACAAGTAAAAGCTAGAATGTATAGTGTTTCAACTTTCTTAATCTGATCTATTTAAACAATTCTTTTTAGTTACTTACAAAATAAACTGCTCCAAAACTTCCATGTCCAATTTCATGCAAACCAATAAAAAGGTCTTCAGGATCATCTTTGTAGAAAAGATCAGCAATCTCTGGGTCCTTTAGCACCCCTTTACGCATGATGACCAGTATTGCAAGCACTTTGCCTTTTGATATACCAGTCAGTTTTATCTGTCATTGACAAATATTTTTTTGGTAAATCTTCACCACCTGTAGAGAAATGAAGTTTGTCATGAACTTATTTCTAACACATTTCAATTGGTGGTAATAAAAATAAAAATTAATATTAAAAAGCACCTTGGTCTTATGACTCAATAATAAAAAGACAAAGAATCCAAATAAATATTGGGCAAGGGATCTAAATAGATGCTCCTCTAACGAAGATATACAGATGGCCATTAACACATTAAAAGATACTCAACATTGTTAGTCATATATTTTTTAAGATTTTTTATTTATTTATTCATTTATCCCCCCCTTGCTGCTTGTGCTCGCTGGGTCAGCTAACCACGCCGTGCGGGCAGGCTTGCCTTCACCAGGAGGCCCCGGGAACCGAACCCGGGGCCTCCCATATGGTAAACGGGAGCCCTACTGATTGAGCCACAGCCGCTTCCCTGTTAGTCATTATTGAAATGCAAATTAAAACTATGGTGAGGTACCATTTCACACACATCAGGATAGCAGTAATCAAAGAGATAACAACTGTTGGTGAGGCTGTGGAAAAATCAAAACCCCCATACACACCTGGTTGGAATATAAAATGGTGCAGCCATTTTGGAAATAGTTTGGCAGTTCCTCATAAAGTTAAACATTTGACCCAGCAGAGAAATAACATTTTGTGTCCACACAAAAACTTATACATGAATGATCAGAGCAACATTTTTCATAATAGCCAAAGAAATGGAGAAAACCCAAATGTCCAACTGATTTAGATAAAGAAAATATGCTATAGCCATACAATGAAATATTCTACTATAAAAGGGAATTACATACTAATGTGCTAAAGTATTGGTAAATCTGGAAAACATTATGCTAAGTGAAAGAAACCAGTCACAAAAGACCTTATACTGTATGATTGTATTTATATGAACTGGCCAGAATAGGCAAATTTATAGAGACAGAAAGTAGATTAGTATTGCCTAGGGCTGGGAACATGGAGGGATTGAAGGGTATGATATCTAAAAGGTACGGTGCTTCTTTCAGGGGTGATAAAAATGTCCTAAAATTGTGGTGATGGTTACACAACTTTGAATTGTACTAAAAACTACTGAATTATAAACTTCAAATGGGTGAATTGTATGGTACATAAATTACATCTCAATAAAGTTGTTACCCTCAAAGAAGCATTTTAGCCTAATTAATAATGATAATAATGACATGTATTTTAAAAAGCTAACTACAATGTGTCAGACAACACTAAAACACAAGTATGTGGTAGTTTGATATTGTTTATGGAATCCCAAAAATAAATATTGGATTATGTTTGTACTCTGGTCTGTCCCTCCAGGCATATTAGATTATATTGGAATCAGAGGTTTCACTTCCTTGATTAAATAATGATTAAGGCTTTGACTGGGCCACATCAGTAGGACGTTGCATCCCCGCCCCCTTGGAGGGCAGGGACTCACAGAGAAACCGAGGAGTTTTGAGTTTTGAGCTGGAGACCGGGAAGTGAACACACAGAAAAACACAGAGTAATAGAAATGGCTTCTTAGACACAGCAGAAGGCCCAGGGAGAGATAGGGCAAACAGTTTACAGCTGGCCTTGTGGAGAGAGAAAAGAAGTCCTGGGAAGAGAGGAACCCAAGAAGCCTGAATTCTTGGCAGACATCAGCAACACGTGGCAATAGACTTTGGTGAGGGTAGTAACTTATGCTTTATGGCCTGGTAACTGTAAGCTTCTACACCAAATAAATACCCTTTATAAAAGCCAACAGATTTCTGGTATTTTGCATCAGCACCCCTTTGGCTGACTAATATAATATATTATCTCCTTTGAGCCCAGAATAGCTTCTTGACATAGGGAATTTGTTTTCCTAATTTTATACAAAAACTAAGACTTGGTGAGGTGAAACCACTTCTCCATGGTCAGGAAGCCAGTATTTTTAGGACTGGGACTCAAACCCAGATTTGTCTACCTGCAAAGGTCTATGCTCCTAATTAATATACAATAAAATCATAGAGTAGTAAAGGTAATTAAACTCTTTATTAATGATTGAAGAAACTGCTATAATTTGGAGGGTATGATAAATATCCAATTAAAGAGGCAGTTATTCTGTTACTATATAAAACATTCTGAGTTCAAGGTTTCTATTAATAAAAGGGCATTATTTTGAGAGCTTGTGTGGAGGTTCTAGCAGGGGAGTGCAGCTACTCGTATACCCTTGACCGAAGAACAATCCTCCTCTAGCGGGGAAGGTCGTCCTCTTCGACAGAGCACACGGTTTCGGAAGGGATGTACATGGAGCAGTGAGGGAGGAAGGGGACACCCACCTAGCCAGCCAGATCAGCCAAATGTGGACATCACCATCCCAGAATCCTCAGGATTGGGGAATGAATTGGATTAGAGTGAACTTACTGGTATTCTACTATAGATTTATTGTGATTCTAGCAATAGAAGAACTGTTATCATTGATATGGAGGCAATGGCCACTGGAGGTTCTGAGGGGAGGGAGAGGGAAAAATAGATGTAATATGGGGGCATTTTTTGGGACTTGGGAGTTGTCATGAATGACATTGCAATGACAGATACAGGCCATTATATAGCTTGTCATAACTTATAAAATTGTGTGGGAGAGAGTGTAAACTACAATGTAAACTATAATCCATTCTTAGTGGCAATGCTCCAAAATGTGTTCATCAATTGTAACAAATGTACCACAATAAAGGATGCTGTTAATGTGAGAAAATGTGGGAGGGGTAGGAAGTGGGGTATATGGAAATCCCCTATATTTTTTATGTAACATTTATGTAATCTAAATATCTTTTAATAAAAATTAAAAACTATATTATAAAAAAAACAAAAAAGGCATTATTTTGACATGCTTAAATGTTTATCTACCAATACTTAGTTGAGATCCTTTCCTTTATTTTTTGAAAAGCATTTGAAATATTATATTTCATCTTTACATTTCATTGTAAATAACCTCCCACCCTGAAGAATCAATCATTTCAAAATTCAAACTAATCACATGATAGTTTGTGTTTCTTTTTCTTCCTTGGCCCATTAATTAACTAAGCTAGGAATTTGGTTATTAGTCAATAAAAGTATATTTTCAAATTATGAGCCAATGGACTTCACTCAAGGAGAAGGGAGAAAAAGGGTCATTAATTAAAGAAGTAAAACTGACAGTGCTAAGAGGTTTTTTTCTTTCTGAGATGTGACAGCCTTAGGTGACAATGTATACTACTTCATAGGGCTGGTCTAGTTAAATCATTAACTTATATAGATTATCAAACTGTCTATCCATCCACTCAACTCATTCCTTGGTTCAAAAAATTATTGCAGGGAAGTGGCTGTGGCTCAATCAGTAGGGCTCCCGTTTACCATATGGGAGGCCCCGGGTTCGGTTCCCAGGGCCTCCTGGTGAAGGCAAGCCCGCCCGCACGGCGTGGTTAGCTGACCCAGCGAGCACAAGCAGCAAGGGGGGGATAAATGAATAAATAAATAAAATCTTAAAAAAAAAAAAAAAATTATTGCATACCCACTATTTGCCAGGCAATGTACATAATGTTGGAGACAAAATGGGATGTGGCCCCTCTTCTTCAAGAACTTAGAGTCAAATGAGGTGAAAGACATTAAACTATAACGACACAAATCACAAAATGCTTATAATTGATTAGTGTTATAAGGAAAAAGAAAAAATTTTAATGTAAGGATATAAAAGGGTGACCCAGTCTATTTCTGGCTTGGAAGTTAAAAAGCATTCTTTCTCAGGGAAAATATAAATAGTACATTCAATATGGATGTATGGGAGAATTGACAGGAGAAAAGATGAACCTGGTGTTAAGCCAAGGAAGATCATAAAATGTCTTTTAAACAATATTAAAAAATTTGGACTTTATCTTGAAGGCAATGAGGAGCCATTGAAAAATTTAAAATAGGAAGAAGAAGCTTCTTCCTATTTTCCCTTCCCAGTTTTCTTTGTTCTTTTCCATGGCCCCCAACTGCACCTATAATCCTGGCCAGTCATCCTGTGAATGCATAAATGCCGAAAATTCTCTCCCAGAAAAACAGCTAGAGGACAGGCAGAAACGGCCTGGAAAAAAATCTTCTAGGGTTTAGGACACCAGGGGAAGGCTGAACACGCTGAACACCGCCCAGAAGAGAGAGGGGCAAAGGAAAAGAACTGTGATGGCAAAACTGTGAGTTAAAAGTCGTAGCTGCAAATATCAGCATCATTCCACACCCTATAGGCACTTTTGAGTTCTCAGGCCTTGGGGCTGGTGGCTACAGACAAAGGGGGCCCCAGGGATCCACCTCCCCAGGAAAGGGGAGATAGAAGGACACAGACTAAAGCTGACTCAGCTTTTGACCCACAAATTTGGTCTGCTGTGTTCCACGAGCCATCCAGGCCAGAACTGACGTAGATATTAGAATTAGTAGACAAGGACATCCAAACATTTATTATAACTTATTTCATATATTTTTAAAGTTAGAGGAAATATTGAACATTTTAAGTAGAGAAATGTAAGATATAAAGAGATACAAAGTGAATTTCTAGAGGTGAAAGCAACAGCTTCTAAGATGAAAAATACACCGTACTGGATGAAAAGCAGATGAGACTGCAGAAGAAAAGATTAGTGAACTTGAAAATAAAGTGATTTAAACTATCCAAAATTAAAAGCAGAGAGAAAAAAGGCTAACAAGGCAAAACAAAAAACAGAGCACAGTGAGCTGTGAGACAACTCAAAGTAGCCTAGTATATGTCTAATTAGAGTCACTGAAGGAGAGGAGAGATCCGTAGGGACAGAAAAAAAATATTTAAAGAAATAATGGTGGAAAATTTCCCAAATTTGTTGAAAACAAAAACTCATAGATCCAAGAAGGTCAATGAATCACAAGAACAA
The DNA here is from genome assembly GCA_026826555.1 of Tolypeutes matacus. Classification (NCBI taxonomy): domain Eukaryota; kingdom Metazoa; phylum Chordata; class Mammalia; order Cingulata; family Chlamyphoridae; genus Tolypeutes; species Tolypeutes matacus. The sequence goes on from JAKSZT010054518.1 coordinate 14,596,088, forward strand.
GAAACATGAAGAAATTATATCAAGGCACATCATACCAAAATTGATCAAAAATTATGATAAGGGGAAAATATTAAAAGCAGCCAGATGTAAAGGGTGTTATGTATACAGGAACAAGGACAAAAACAACAGCAAATTCTTTCTTGCATATAATACAAGTGAGAAAAAAGTAGAACAACATTTTTAAAGTGCTGAAGAAAAAATTATAATTCCATACCCAGTGAAAGTATCTTTGAAAAATAAAGGTGAAATAAAGACTTCTAGACATAGAAAAGCTGAAGGAGTTCATGACTTGGCCATCTACCCTACAGGAAATGTTAAAGGAAGTCCTTTAGACAGAAGAAAAATCATACCAGACGGAAATATAGATTTACACAAATGAATGAAAAGCACTAGAAATGGTAACTATTTGGGTAAATATAAGTTTTTAAAAATTATTTAAATTCCTTTAAAATATAACTGCTTGCTTAAATAAAAATAACAATGTAGTGTGGGGTTATGATAGTCAAAGAAGTAAAATGTATGACTACACAAAGGCCAGGAGGGGAGTAATTGAAGTATAGTGTTGCAAAGTTGCTATATTATACATGAAGTGGTAGAGTATCACTTGAATTTAGACTGTATACTACAAAGTCTAAAACAACCACTAAAATAGGGAAGTAAAAAGTAATAGCTAATAAGCCAACAAAGAAGATAAAATGGAATCACAAAAATAAACAGTTAATCCAAAACAAGGTAGACAAAGAAGAAAAAGTGAACAAAGAACAGACTGTGGGGAGTGGATATAGCTCAAGTGGTTGAGCACCTGCTTCCCATATATGAGGTCCTGGGTTTGATCCCCAGTACCTCCTGAAAAAAAAAAAAAAAAAAAAAAAGGAACAGATTGGGGTAAATAGAAAACAAGTAGCAAGATTAGAGATTTAAATGAAGCCATATCAATAAACACATTAAAAGTAAATGTCTAGGGGGACGGATGTGGCTCAAATGGTTGGGCATCCATCTCCCATATGGAGGGACCCGCGTTCGATCCCTGGGACCTCCTGGTTAAAAAAAAAAAAAAAAAAGTAAATGTCTAGAAAGCAGATGTGGCTTAAGTAGTTGAGTGCCTGCTTACCACATGGGAGATCCTGGGTTCAATCCAGGTGCCTCCTAAAGAACCAAAAAACAAACAACAAGCAAACAAATGAAACAACCAACTCAGGGGAGCCAATGTGGTTTAGTCTTCCCAAAAAGAGGTCCTGGGTTCAATTCCTGGCACCTCAAACAAACAAACAAACAAACAGAAAATACCAAAAACATAAATGTCTAAATATCACAGTTAAAAGGCAGGGATTGCTGGATTGGATTTAAAAAGCAAGACACAATTATATAGTGCCTATAAAAAACTCACTTTAAGTAAAAAATACAAAAAAGTTTTAAGTAAAAGGATGGAAAGTGACATAACTTTAATCAAAAGAAAGCTGGGCTGGTTATATTAATATCAGATAAAGTAGCTTTCTGAAAAAAAGAATATTACCATGGATATGAAGGCCATTTTATAGTGCTAAAGGGATCAATTCATTACGGGGACATAATCATAAATGTTTATGCATCAAATAACAGAACTTTAAAATACATTTTTTATAAAAACTGACAGAAATGTAGGGAGAAATAGAGAAATCTAGTATTACAGTCAGAGATTTCAATACCCTTTTCTCAATAATGTATAGAAAAAGTAGACAGAAAATCAGTAAAGATACAGAAGATTTGAACAACACTATCAATCAACTTCATCTAATTGACAACTACAGAGCATTCTACCCAACACCAGGAGAATACATATTCTTAAAAAACAAGAACATTTATCAAAACAGGCCATATTCTGGGCCATAAAACAAAACTCAGTAAATTAGAAGGGTTTAAATCATACTAAGTATATTTTCTGAGCCAAATGAAATTAAATTAGAAATCAATATCAGATAGATATTTGAAAAATCCCCAATTATATGAAACATAGTAACATACCTTTAAATAATCCATGGTCAAAAACAAAAGAGAATTAGAAAGTTTTTTTTGTTTTTTTTTTTTTAAAGATTTTATTTATTTATTAAATTATCCCCCCCTTGCTGCTTGTGCTCGCTGGGCCAGCCAACCACGCCGGGAACCGAACCCGGGGCCTCCCATATGGTAAACGGGAGCCCCACTGATTGAGCCACAGCCGCCTCCCAGAAAGTATTTTTAATTGAATGAAAACAAAAGCATAAAATATAAAAAATTTGTAGAATGCCACTAAAGCAGTGTTACAGGAAAATTTACAGCACTAACCTTGTAGCTTAGAAAAGAAATGTCTCAAATCGATGACCTCAGCTTCTACCATAAAATACTAGGAAAGGAAAAAGAACAAATTAAAACCAAACTAAGAAGATAAAAGAAATAAAGATTAAAATGGAATCCAATGGGGGAAAAAAAAAAAAAAGAAAAGAAAAAAAAGAAAAGAAAATTGGTTCTTTGAGAAAAAGAATCAAATTGATAAACCTCTAGCAAGACTGATCAGGGAAAAAGACAAAAGAAACAAATTACCAATATCAGGAATGAGACGTGATATCACTATATCGAACCCGGGGCCTCCCATATGGTAATTCTACAGATATCAAAAGGATAAATGGAGGGAAGCGGCTGTGGCTCAATCAGTGGGGCTCCCGTTTGCCATGTGGGAGGCCCCGGGTTCGGTTCCCGGGGCCTCCTGGTGGGGGCGGGCCCGCCCGCATGGCGTGGTTGGCTGACCCGGCGAGCGCGAGCAGCAGGGGGGGGATAAATGAATAAATAAAAAAAAATTAAAACTATAAAAAAAAAAAAAAAAAAAAAAAAAAAAAGGATAAATGGAGCAGGGACTTGAACAACTTAGATGAAATTGACAAATTCTTTTAAAGACATAAATCCGTCAAAGCTCACTCCAGAAGAAAGAGATAGCCCAATAGCCCCATATCTATTAAAGTAATTGAATTTGCAGTTTAAAAACTTTCCACAAAGTAAATGGATTTACTGCTGAATTCTACCAAACATCTAAGAAAGATATAATGCCAATTACATGCAACTCTTCCCTAAAATGGAAGGGAAGAAATACTTTCTGGGATTAATTCTAGGAGGCTACATTTTGTCTAAGGTACAAACAAAATACAAAATAAAACACAATCCATATAAGGAAAAATTGATAAAGTAGACTTAAAACTGTAAACATCTGCTTTTTGAAAGGCACTGCTAAGAAAATGAAAAAACTAGCCAAGATTGGGAGAACGTCTTTGCAAAACATATCACAACAGACTTGCACCCAGAAAATATAAAGAACCCTGAAAATTTAATAAAAAGAAAAAAAAAAACAACCCAATTCTTTTTTTTTTTTTAATAAAGATTTTATTTATCCATTCATTTATCCCCCCTTGCTGCTTGTGCTCGCTGGGTCAGCTAACCACGCCATGCGGGCAGGCTTGCCTTCACCAGGAGGCCCCGGGAACCGAACCTGGGGCCTCCCATATGGTAAACGGGAGCCCCACTGATTGAGCCACAGCCGCTTCCCAACCCAATTCTTAGTAATGGTCATAAGATTGAACAGACACTTCTCCAAAGAAGACACATGGGTGGCAAATAAGCAAATGAAATATGCTCAATATCATCATTCATTAGAGCAATGCATATTAAAACCACAATGAGATACTACACACCTATTGGTGTGTTAGTGCTTATTAGAGGAATGAACATTAAAAAGATAGACCATACCAAGAGTTGGCAAAGAGATGGAGGAACTGCATCTCCCATACACTGCTGGTGGCAATGTAAAGTGGGATAACTACTTTGAAAAATCCTGGCAGTTTCTTAAAAAGTATACCAACATATGACCCAACCATTCCATTCCTAGGTATTTACCTACGAAAAATGAAAGCCTATGTCCACACAAAGGCTTGTATGCAAATGTTCATAGAAGTTTTATTTTTAGTAGCCCAAGCTGGAAACAACTTAAATGTCCATCAACAGTGAATATATAAACAATCTGTGGTACACGCATACAATGGAATGTAACTCAGCAATAAAATGAACTATTAATAAATGTCATGACATGGATGTACGTCAAAATAATTATACTGAGTGAAAGAAGCCAGACCGAAAAAAAAGAGAGATTACATACTTTGTGATTTCATTAATATAAAATTCTAGAAAATGCTAACTAATCAATTGACAGAAAGCACATAAATGGTTGCCTGGGGACAAGATGGGAGTAGAAAAGGACGGGAGGGAGGAATTAAAAACGGGCATGAGGAAGCCTTTGGGAGTGATGGCTCTATTTATTATCTTCATCATGGTGATGATTTCACAAATGCATATACATGTTAAAACATATTTTGCTCTTTAAATATGTTTACATTATTGTATGTCAATTATATATCAATAAAGAAGTTTTAAAAAGACACAAAATTGAAAAGCAGATAAAATGGGGAAATTCTTACAAAATATGTGCCAATTAAGTTATTCTTAATATGAGAGAGGTAAACATATACATACACATATATCCACCCCACCCACACTCCCAAATGAAAAAGGACATAAATAGGAATTCCAAAAAAGAAATACCAGTGGTCAATAATGATATGAAACATATGTTATTTCACTAGTAATCAAAGTAGTAAAAACCAAAATAATAAGAAACTTCTTTTTCATCCACCAAATTGGCAAGGTAATAAAAAAACCCAATAAGGGTTTTTTTTTTGGTGAAGGCATAAGGAAATGGTCATTTTTATATACTGTTGGAAGAGTAGTAGAATGGGTAAGTTCTCTGACCCAATAATACCCTACCAGAATTTATACAAAGCAGGTTTTATTTTTTTATTTTTAGCAAAAGAAGTATGCACAAGGAGGTAGAGCATAGGAAAACTGAGACACTGAAGAGAGGCAACATGGTTCCTTTCACCTGCCTGTTTGGGATTTCTTGGCAGGCTGGTGTTTTATCTGAAGTAGGTGTTGGGATTCAGATAGATTTTTTTCTTCTTCTTTTTGTTTGTTTTTTTCCTAAATTTTCTGCAAACCTGGATAATTTCTGTAATTAGGGGAATGTAATATGAAAACTTTAATGCAATTTCAAAACCTAAATTATGAAATACTGTAACAAAATTAGCACTCTATATAATCCAAAAAATAATTTGATAATAGGAATCAAGAAACTTTAAGTAAGCTCTCTTCTTTGAAAAAAATAATTCTCCCCATTGTAAGCTATGCCCAAGACTAATTACAGTCTGCAAAGAGGGAGCAGATGCGGCTCAAGCAGCTGAGTGCCTGCCTCAACTGCTCAACATGGGAGCAGTTGAGGGACCTCAACATGGGAGGTCCCGGGTTTGGTTCCCTGTGTCTCCTAAAATCAAAAGGACAAACAACAAGGAAACAAACAAAAAGAACCAACTCAGGGGAGCCTATGCAGCTCACTGGTTGAGTGCCAGCTTCCCCACATACGAGGTCCTGGGGTTCAATCCCCGGTACTTAAAAAAACAAAACAAACAAACAAACATCTGCAAGGAAATAATTAGAAACTCAATTTCTATAAAAAGAATATTTTATCCCAATTTTATTAATACTTTCACTTTTTCTTTCATTTATTTGTCTTACAAAGATAATAAAAATCCATCAGAGAAAAGCCAGAAAGTACTATTTGTTCCCATTTTACAGGAGAAAGCCAAGTCGTGGATTTATAGACACTACCTTTTTGTGTGTGGCACAAAATATACTGTATTGCATGGCTTCATTTTAGCAGCAATCTTTTTTCCTTCTTTTAAAACTTTAGTCTTCTGTAGTTATGCTTCACCTATAGGAAAAGAATAAAATATATAATTATAGGAGCAAAATTAAAGAAGCAATGTTGCTAATATAGAAGTTTTAAATATTCACAAATGTAATATTACAAAGTTAAAATTTTATCTTCATTTGTTTATGGATGACAAATGTAAAAGATGAGATTTTCACAACAAAGACACAAGCTACTATTTCATAAGCAGTATCTAGAAACAAAGGTGTCATTAGAGTTCAAAATTTATACTGAGGCTTCCATTGTTTTTTGCTGTTGATGTTGGTTTTTTAAAAATTTTGTTTTGTTTTAGTTCAGGGAAACTCAAGAGGCTATCATTAGATATGACTTATCTGATAGCAGGCAGTGGAGCTACTGATTCTGTCAGTAAGGCTTATATTTTGAATTGTTTTCCCAAAAAGCATGATAATTTATGTTGACTCATCTTCCCTTTCCTAGGCTCATCTGTAACCAATCTCAGGCATTTTGGGGCTAATGATTATTTTTTATTGTATATTAAAGCAGTATATGCCCAATGTAAATAATCTGGGAAATAATACTATTATGAAAAAAAGCCATAATCTACCTCTACCCAACAAACTTCATTAACCATCTCGCATACTTTTCTCAATGCACATAGTTATTTTTACATATCTGTATTTATTGGTTATACAGCTGAGATCACATTGTGCATATAACTCCATAGTCTATTATCTAACTCTCTAAGAATTTTCCCAAATCATCAAAAACCGTTCACAAACATCACTTTAGTGACTGCTAAATGTCGATCTTTTTTTTTTTTTTTTTAAGATTTATTTCTATTTATTCCCCCCTTCATTGTTTGTGCTGTCTGCTCTCATGGTCTGCTCTCTGTGTCTGTCTGTTGTGTGCTTGTCTTCTTTTTAGAAGGCACCGGGAAACTGAACCCGGGTCATCCCATGTGGGAGGGAGACGACCAATGGCTTGAGTCACCTCTGCTCCCGCTTGTTGTGTCTCTCGTGTTTCCTTGTTGCATCATCTCATTGCTTCATCTTGCTGCGCCAGACCACTGTCTTGCTCATCTTCTTTAGGAGGTACCGGGAACCGAACCCAGGACGTCCCACGTGGGTAGGCAGGTGTCCAACTGTTTGAGCCATATCCATTTCCCCAATGTCTATCTCATGGAAGGGCCATAAGTCATTCACCACTGTTTTGCCACAACTGGTAATCAAGGTTATATCAACTCTGTTAGTTAAATATAATTGTGTTTTAAAGATTGGTGTGCATATTTTTATCTACATTTTGTTTTGGATGTTTTCCTTGGGATGGATTTATAGAAGTAGAGTTACTGGTCAAAATATAACAATTTAAAAATGTATGTATATGGAAAAATATTTTAGATGCTTGACTAGGTTTAGGTATGAAATCCTTACAGAGGAAAAAAAAAAAAAAAAAAAAGGAACCAACTAGAAAAAAGGATTTGATTCCTATTTCCACATTTTTTCTGCTGAAGATATCTCAAATGCCTCTCATGCCTAAACTTAAAAACTGATCTTTTTTTAAAAACTTTATTTTGTACATTTAATAATTGAAAATATAAACAATAATTAAACAAGAAAACAGAGTTGAATAAAAACATACATTTCTCAATTAAATGTTCTGGATACATATAAATTTTTTTTGAATCACGCAATACGTTACACAATATATTTGGTTTATAGTAACGCAATCATACAGTATTTGTCCTTTTGTGTCTGATTAGCTTTGCTCAACATAATGTCCTCCAGGTTCATCCTGCATACCAGGAATAAATCCCACTTGGTCGTGAAGTATAAGTGTTTTGACATGCTGTTGGATTCGATTTGCAAGTATTTTGTTGAGAATTTTTGCATTAAAACTGATCTTTTAGTTTATCAGTGGAATTAATTTAGGTTCTGGTCCATGGAGGTAATTTCTCTCGGTTCACTTTTGTCAGAGGGTTAATATTTATTTCTAATGTCATCTGTGTCACTCAGAAATGATGGGAACAAAATAAGGAAATCTGTATACCTATAGGGAATTTCTTTATTCTTAAGTGCTATTTAGCTTTACATGAATGTGATGGAAGTATATACTTTATTTGAAATACCACTGTATACTTTGTAATTTCTTTATGAATTATATATTAAGAGAAACAAATGTCAGAATAGAACCCAGCTGTTTCTCAAAGAAAACAAAAAACAAAAAAACCCTGATCTTTTACATCACTTTTGTGCTGTGGAATCTTTTAGATTACTTGGTAGCTAAAACATACCTGAATCCAGCATCGCGTTTTTCCTAAATCAACTATCAATCAATAGCTTGTAATATGATATATAAATATATATGCATATATGTGCGTTTGCTTACATAAATGTAATTTTATATATATATACTGCTAAACTCTTAACACCTTCACAACTGTCAAAAATCATCTGTGCTGTGCCCTGAACTCTCAAGATTCAAAGCCTTGGGTTGGAGTTATAATGTACACATGCCATCTGCCAGGATGGAATATCTACCTGCATTCCTTCCACAGTAGGAGGAATAGCACCTTTTACCTATCCCAGGGGATTGTTCAAGTGATGGGCAGCCCATACTATACACCCCGCCCCCCCCCTCATTAATGATCAAGAGCCACAGCACCACTCAGAGGATAAGTGTCAAACTTGGATTTAGAGAATTCAAGTTTCTAATTCTGGCTCCTTATTAAATTCCTTCTAGCCTGAGTAAGTTTTATTTGTTTAAGCTTTTTTCATATCCACAAAATCTTACTCTTCTTGTGTGCTTAATAAGAGGTATAGTAGTCTTGAAGCACTGCTTAAGTCTTTATTCATTCATCCACTTATGCATTCAAAGTTACTGGATACCCACTATGTTTAAGACATCATGCTAAGTCCTGAAAGATGTATAAAGTTTAATACATGCTCACCAGAAACCTATTATCTAGAACCAGTGATAAAATACAAAAGCAACTCAAATCAAGTATAGAATATGTCCTAGTGTTGTAAGTTCTATAGAAGTTCAAAGAGGGAGAGGGAAATTCTAACTCTTAAAGGAATGTAGGGATGGGGCAGGCTCTGTAAAGAATAGGTGGAATTTTTATAGAAAATGATGTGAGTAAAGAATTGGAGGTGGCAGCATGTTAGAAAATGGCAAATAACTTCTATAGTTGTACTGCAGGTTTGTGAAGGGATTCACAGGACATAAAGCTAGAAGAGTCCACTGGGGCTAGATTGTCAAGAGGCTTAAATACCACACAAGGGATTTTAAGCTTTTTTTTTTTTCTTCAAGATAATGAAAACATTTTTAAATTAGAAAATCAGACATGAAGAATAATACTCTGGTTGTCTGGTAATCTACAGATTGAACTGGAAATATTTTGTTCAAAAATATTATACACACATACATAGAAAAAGAATTGGAAGAATATGGGCCAAAATGTTAATAGTGATTATCTTTGGTATTGAGAATATAGGTATTTTCTTTTTTTTTTTCCTTTCTGTATTTTCTCCATTGAACATACGTTACTTTTATAATGAAAAAAGTAAATTAAAAATATTTTTTAAAGATTCCATTGGAATATACGGAGACTGGAACAGGGAGGTCAGGTTAGGGCAAACAAACAAGAATGACAGAAATATTCTAGAATGGTGGCAATAAAATTGAAAGCAGAAGGCAGAAGGCTCAGATACCATGTTATGGTTCTGTGAATCTAGACGCAAGAATAACTGTAGTAAGCATGGCTAAGAATCAGCAATTGATGGCTGTGTAGCCCAAAAGAGACATGGGAGTCAAAGTTAACTCTGAGGCTCAAAGAACAAGTGACAGGGAAAACATGAGTTGTATGAATAAAAATAGGGAATTTAATAGAAGGAACAACCTTAGTGGGAGAAAGGTAATGAATGTCTTCCAGTCAAATTGACTTTATTTATTTATTTTTTTAAACTTTATTTTGTACATTTAATAATTGAAAACATAAGCAATAAAAAACTAAAAAGTAAACACAGATGAATAAATATATACATTTCTCAATTAAATGTAATGGATACATGTAAATTTTTTTGTTTTGTTTTTTGTTTTTTTGTTTTTTTTGTGTGTGTGTGAATCAAACAATATATTACACAATATATTTGGTTCATAGTAATGCATTCATACAGTATTTGTCCTTTTGTATTTGGCTTACTTCACTCAACATAATGTCCTCCAGATTCTTTAAAGTGGCTAGATAGGTATCCAGGTGGAGTTCAAGGGAAAGGTTGGAGCTACAAAGTCAGAACTTGAGAAGGAGCCATGGTAACTCAGGCTAAGAATGCAGAAGAGAAGGCTGAGGACAAAACTTTGGGGGACCATTTCATAATTGAACTGTTAGTGAATGCTAGATACATGCTAAGTACAACATTGTACTTTTACAATTTGATATTAACCCCATTTTATAATCAAATGCTTAAAATCACTTCAAATTGAGATAAATAGCCAAAATAATACTATCAGAATTAAAATTTAGATTTTTAAAAATTATCTTGGCTTCATGTCAAGGTTAAAAAAAAAAAAGGCCCTTCTTTCTGTCTTTGGAAATGCATTAAAAAGGAAGAAAAGACAAGTAATAGAGTAATAAAATGAACCGACTGACCTTTTAATTGCTAAATTAATCTATATATTTGTGTAAATCTATACATTACATTCTTTTTATAATCAGAATTTTAAATTTGGAATGGATATAAAAGGGGGTAAGTGAGGTAAACAGGTTTCTATGTAGTCTAATGATAATGACTTTGTACTTGTGCCATTATAGCCTAGATTGAACTCCTGATGAAAAAACTGTCCAGTTGGTAGCATCATGATATAGTGGGAAGAAGTCTGAATTGGAAGACAAAAATCTTAGGTCCTAGTCCCACACTGGCCCCTAAATGGTTTTCTGGCATTGCTCAAGTTATTTAATTTCTTTAAGCCTCAGTTTCCTAGTCTATGAAAAGATGGGACTACCCTCTAAGGTCAATTACAATTCTGAAAAGTCTATGATTTGGCACTGTTGCTCAGTTAAAAAATCTTTTATTATGATTCACAAAAAATAGAGTTAAATATAACTAAAATTCCCTGCAATCTTCACTTAATTGTTCCAAAGTCAAATAAAAGAAAAACCTAAGATGTAAATGCCTTTAGCGTCTGCAAATTTTACTTGCTACCAATTGCCAAATACCTGAAGACACAGTGAAAGCCCTTTATTTATAACTTTTGAGTGGATATAATCACGTATTATATACTTACAGTGATTACAACTACTTTCCTGTTCAGGTATTTAAAGCAGTTTATCTTTGAGTGATATCCTTGAAATTTAGAGAATAAATGAGCCTTTTTGGCCCTCTAGATATCTCCTGATTTTACTTAATCTTTAAAGCTGTTTATGAATGGAAACTATCCTCCATACTACTGCCAGCATTATCAACCTAAAAGTAAAATCTGATCATGCTACTCTTCAGTTTAAAGCTCTTTAACCGGGAAGCAGCTGTGGCTCAATCAGTAGGGCTCCCGTTTACCATATGGGAGGCCCCGGGTTCGGTTCCCGGGGCCTCCTGGTGAAGGCAAGCCCGCCCGCATGGCGTGGTTAGCTGACCCAGCGAGCACAAGCAGCAAGGGGGGGATAAATGAATAAATAAATAAAAAATCTTAAAAAAATAAAAATAAAAATAAAGCTCTTTAACCCACATCATGTACAGGATATAAAACCCAAGCTCCTTATAGATGGCATATGCAAGCCTCTGAAATTTGGTCCTTGTCTGCTCTTGGACCTTGTCCTTAGTAATTCCTCGGCCTCACACTTGATGCCCCAGCTATCTCAAACAACTTCCCCAGAATATTAAGGCAGCTGTTGGCAACCCTTTTTCTCTTTCTTCAGCTCACTGGAATCTGTTCAAGAATCTGCTGAGATAGTATTACTTCAGGGAGACTTTCCAGAGTCACCCCTAAGCTGGGATGGGTATTTTTCCTTTGTGTTTCTGCAGGATGTTGTTCACAGTTCTTACACACATAGTGCTTACATAAAATTAATTTGTCTGCTTAGGTACCTATCTCCCCATTGGGCCATGTCTTAGTTTGCCAAAGGGCTGCCATTGCAAAGTACCAGAAATGGGTTGGCCTCTATAATGGGAATTTTATTTAGGGTAAAAGCTTCCAGTTCCAAGACTGTGAAATGTCCAAATCAAGGCACCATCAGAGATGCATCCTTAACAAAGTCAGCTACTGTTGATCCTGGTGTGTTGCCACGTGGTAAAGCAAGACCATGGATAACCTCTGCCTTCCCCTCCAGAATCTATCTTTGTCTTCCCAGGCTCTGCTTGGGGCAACCAGGAATAGAGTTTGTCTCTTACCAGGCCTCCTCTCTCAGACTTGGCTGCTATGCTTTCTTACCGAGGTTCAGCTGTGAGCTATCAGGCTTATGGCTCATCTCTCCCTGGGCCCCAGCTCTTTGAGCCTCTTGGGGCTTCTCTCCTTTAGCTCAGCTGTGGGCAAACCTGGAGTCCTTTCTCTCACATTGCAGGATAAAATATGGCAGCTTCCTTTTCCTGTGTATGTGTCTCTCTCACCCAAGCTGGCTCACCCTTACTGACATAGTCCAATCTAAAGCCCTAAAGCAATCTTATCAAATAATCCAATCAAAAGCCTCTCAACTGAATACAACCAAAGGGTGCCACATACACAGGAATAGAATAGTTTAAGAACCTAATTTTCTCTGGGATTCATAAAATAATTTCAAACTGTCACAGACCATAAGCTGCTAGAGGGTAGTAATTTTTATATCACCACTGTCTAACATGTACTTTTTTTTTTTTTTTAAGTTCTGTGGGCTTTATTACAAACTTATATAGCTGCTTTACACATTAACATGTACTTGTGAGTTACTATTTCCACATCTTGCTTTACTTAAAATGGACCTCAGCTTTTTTTTTTTTTTTTAATCTTTTTTGAAATTTACTACCTTATTCAACTATCTGGTATCCAAATGTCAATAACTTTAGAATTATCAACACTCTCAATTTATTTGTTCAAAAATCTATTTCAATGAAAGTCTTAAAAGAACTAGCATTTGAAGTCATACCATTTAAACACTTAGAAATCCCACTGTAGTGCAAATCTAGATATACTGTTTTTTAAAAAGTGAAATATCAAAAAAATAAAATAAATAAAAAAACAAAAATAAAAAGTGACATAAAATGTATATTACACATTAAACAAAAACTTAATCCTGCTATACAATGTTTTTTCCACATCGACAGTCATAATACATGGTATCCTTGCATTAAGTACAGGCACACCTTGTTTTATTGCACATCATTTTATTATACTTTGCAGATATTGTTATTTTTAAAAATTGAAGGTTTATGGCAACCCTGCAGGAACAAGTCTATCAGCACCATTTTTCCAGCAGCATGTGCTCACTTCATGTCTCTGTGTCGCATTTTGGTAGTTTTACAATATTTCAAAATTTTTTCCATTATCTTATATGCTATGGTGATCTGTGCTCACTGATCTTTGATGTTACTTCTGCAATTGTTTTAGGGTGCCAAGAACTACACCTGTAAAAAAGGGCAAACTTAATCCATAAAGGTTGTGTGTGTTCTGTTTCAAAAAACAGGCTGTTCCCTCTTCGATCTCCCTTTCACTGGGGCTTTCTATTCCCTGAGACACAATATTGAAATTAGGCCAGTTAATAACCCTACAATAGCCTCTAAGTGTTCAAGTGAAAGGAAGAATCCATGTCTCTCACTTTAAAGCAAAAGCTAGAAATGATTAAGCTTAGTGAGGTAGGCACATTCAAAAGCCGAGGTAGGCCAAAAGCTAGGCCTCTGGCACCAAACGGTTAGCTAAAATTGTGAATGCAAAGGAAAAGTTTTTGAAGGAAAATTAGAAGTGCTACTCCAGTGAACACATGAATGTTAAGAAAGTGAAACAGCCTTATTGCTGATATGGAGAAAGTTTTAGTGGTCTGGAGAGAAGATCAAACCAGCCACAATATTCCTTTAAGCCAAAGCCTACTCCAGAGCAAAGCCCTAACTCTCTTCAATTCTGTGAAGGCTGAGAGAGGTGAGGAAGTTGCAGAAGAAAAGCTGGAGGCTGGCAGAGGTTGGTTCATGAGGTTTAAGGAAAGAAGCCATCCCCATGACATAGTCGTGCAAGGTGAAGCAGCAAGTGCTGATGTAGAAGCTGCAGCAAGTCATCCAGAAGATCTAGCTAAGGTCATTGATGAAGGTGGTTACACTAAACAACAGATTTTCCATGTAGACCAAACAGCCTTACACTGGAAGAAGATGCCATCTAGGACTTTCCTAGCTAGAGAAGGCAATGCCGGGCTTCAAAGCTTTAAAGGACAGGCTGCCTCTCTTGTTAGAAGCTAATGCAGTTGGAGACTTCAGGTTGAAGCCAATTCTCAACCATTCTGAAAACCTTAGGGCCCTTAAGAATTATGCTAAATCTACTCTTACCTGTGCTCTATAAATAGAACAAAATCTGGATATCAGCACATCTGTTTACAACATGGTTTACTGAATATTTTAAGCCCACTGTTGTGAACTACTTGTCAGAAAAAAAGATTCCTTTCAAAATATGACTGCTCATTGACAATGCACCTGGTCACTCAAGAGGTCAAATGGAGATGTACAATAAGATTAATGTTGTTTTCATGCCTGCCAAAATGACATCCATTCTGCAGTCCATGGGTCAGAGTCATTTTGACTTTTGAATATTATTATTGAAGAAATACATTATTATTATTATTGAAATAATGAAAATGCTCTAATGATGATTGAGGTGATGAATGCACAATTATATGATTATGCCAAATAACACTGATTATACACTTTGGATGAATTGTATGCTTTATTAATACATTATCAATAAAATTGATTTTTTTTTAATTTTTAAAAGAAATACATTTCATAAAGCTATAGCTGCCATAGTTAGTGATTCCTCTGATGGCTTTGGGCTAAGTAAACTGAAAACCTTCCAGGAAGGATTCACCAGTCTAGATGCCACTAAGAACATTCATGATTCATGGGAAGAGGTCAAAATATCAACATTAACAGGAGTTTGGAAGAAGCTGACTCCAAACCTCATAGATAACTTTGAGGGGTTCAAGACTTCAGTGGAGGAAGTAACTGCAGATGTGGTAGAAATAGCAAGAGAACTAGAATTAGAAGGGGAGCCTGAAGATGTGACCGAATTGCTGCAATCTCATGATAAAATTTGAACGGATGAGGAGTTGCTTCTTATGGATGAGCAAACAAAGTGGTTTCTTGAGATGGAATCTCAACAGCATCACTCCTCATGAAGATGCTGTAAAAAATAGTTAAAATGACAACAAAGGATAGAATATTACAAAAACTTAGTAGGCAAAGCAGCAGCGGGGTTTGAGAGAATTGACTCCAACTTTGAAAGAAGATCTACTGTGGGTAAAATGCTATCAAACAGCCTCACATGCTACAGAGAAATCTTTTGTGAAAGGAAAAAATCAATGCAGCAAACTTCATTGTTGTCTTATTTTAAGAAATTGGCATGGCCACTCAAACCCTAAGCAACTACCCCCCTAATCAGTCAGCAGCCATTAACATCAGGCAAGATCCCCACCAGCAAAAAAACACTTCAAATAACTGAAGGCTCAGCAATGAAATATTTTTTTAATTGAGGTATTTACATTGTTATTTTAGACATAATGCTATTGCACACTTAAAAAGACTACAGTATAGTGTAGGCATAACTTTTATAAGCACTGGGAAACCAAAAAATTTGTGTGACTTGCTTTATTGCAATATTTGGTTTAGTGTAGTGGTCAGGCACTGAACTGGCATTATCTCTGAGGTATGCCTGTAGTCTATAATCCATTATGTAGGCTTGCCTAGGTTACTCACAACGGTTTGTAGGATGTCATTCAGTCTTTCATTTGGATTTTTTTTGAATCTTCATTATTTCATTAGTAAATGAACTAATTTTGGAAGAAATATAGCAGAAAAGAGAAAGTCAACAAGCATTTATCTTAGACTATTACAGGCAATGAAGATAGAAAAAATTGAGTGTTTTCCTCAGTAGGGCCTAGTTTAATGAAATCAACATCATCATTACTACTGCTAACATTTATTCAATGCTCACTATTTGCCATATGCTGTACATTACATTATTTAATCCTTACCCAACATTGCAAAAGAGTTATTATTACTGGTCTCAGATAAAATTCTGAGGCCTGACTTCACAGAGTTGTGTCTGATAGAGCTGTGATTCAAATCTAGGCTAATTCCAAAGCACAGCTTTTTAATCACTATGATATAGTTTCCAGTTAAATCAGTGTATGAAAGATTTCAGAAATTAGTGATTTAATAATTTATAAAGAATTCTATCTAGCCTACAAGATTTGTGGATACCAACCACTTAATTATTTGCTTCACCAAAGGCCAAACCAGAAGGTCAAGACCCTCCATCCTAAAACCTTCTTTCCACTTTGTGCTTCAAAAAATGACAACAGCATCATGAGAATTTCTGTACAGTGAAAACTGATGTGTCAATTCAAGCAAGGGAAGCCTAAATATTCTAAACTCATCTGAGGTAATTCTGTATGGTGACTTTCAGAGATGCTTTTATAGCCTAAACAGTAAGCATTTAAAACTTGAAACTCTTGCCTAATTTATAGTGTTGAAAGGACAACTCAGCATTCTTAGTCACTTTTAATTTTGCTTTGCCACTGGCAGATATGGCAAGCATCCATATATGCTGACAGAATGCGTGTTAGAGCAGTTTACTCCCGTTGGAAGTTGCGTTACACTGCTTCAGCAATTATCTCTCATATAAAATGGAGGAACTTTTTCAACCTTTTTCAAAAGTATATGAGTCCTATATCTATTCCCACTAATATACAAGTAAACACAGAAAATCAGTATTAAATTGCTTTTAAAAAATAAACTGTCCTACAATCAATGACTTAGGGTATCCTCAAGCTTTTAAATCAATTTTGAGGTGTACAGAAAGTATAAAAGAATCTAAAGTTAAATAATATGCTAAAGAATGTTAATAATACATAGTACAATTTTATCCTTAAGGTGTTTATAATCTATGAGGAGAGATAAGCCATGTATGCAAATAATAATACCTAGAGGAAAGTCAATCAACTCCTAAATCTTCTTGCCTCTAACTTCTCCCTCACACAGCCCAAAACGTTATTTTCCTAACACAGAGAACTCAAATTCAAAAGACTCTATTCAAAAGTCTTTGATGGAGAAACTCAAACTCTATAACAAGGCACTCAGGCTGCTAAGATACAGTTCCAATCCAAGTTTACCAGTTTACTAGTTATTCCTTGCATGTATTGTGTACTTTCACAATCTCTTGGCATTGCTCATGCCTTTTATTTAACTGGGAATTAACTTTGTACTTCTTTAGAACTCAATTCTACTGGTCCTTTAAGACTCAGGTAAATTCCTCCTCTTTCCCTACCTCTGACAGTAAAATTTCAAAATTGCCATGACACTTCATTTGTATTTTTATTGTAACATATGCCACTTTTACTTGGTGCTATATTAATAGTTCACTGTAAACATATGTTTCTTCAATTGGAAAGTAAGTTCCTTGGTGTTTTCCTCCATACAGGAGTGAATCTTCTCTTTTTCTGTTCTTATAGCAGCTCAATATAATTATAAAAAATATACTTAGGAAGACTGATCTAAGTTGTAGTTTCAACTTATTTAATGTATTCATTTAACGAGTATTTATTTAGTGCCTACAATGTCCTACCCTAAGCACATGGATAACCAAAATGAAGATCCCTACCCTCATAGTTTTAATTTTAGTGCAAAGAAATGGACAACTAACAATAAAGTACATTAGTATATTTTTAAAATGATGAATGCTTTGGGAAAAGAAAAAAGTAGAGCAGGATGGGGATCAGAAATGCCAGGGGTGTTGGGTCAGGTTGCGATTTTAAACAGCTAGACCTCATTGTGAAGTTGATACTTGAGACTTCTCAAATTTTGAAGAAGGTGAGGGAGGTACAAATATCTGGGGGAAGGTTTTTTTTTTTTTTTTTTTTTTTACCGGGAGGTCCCGGGGATCGAACCCGGGTCCCTCCATATGGGAGATGGATGCCCAACCAGTTGAGCCACATCCGACCCCCTGGGGGAAGGGTTTTCTATGCAGAGAGAACAGTCAGTGCAAAGATCCTAAGGCAGGAGTGTGTGGCTGGAGCAGAGTGAGCAAAGGGGTGAGGAATAGGAGAGAAGATCATAATGATAAAGGGATGTGGGCAGGTCATGTAGCGGCTTAGAGGCTATTGGAAGGATTCCAGTTTTTACTCTAAGTGACATAGGGAGTCATTGCAGTGTTTTCAGAAGAGAAGTGACAAAATCTGACATATTTTAAAGGATCATTCTGCCTGCTATGTTGGGAAGAAACTGAGTGGGCAAAGGTAAAAGTGGGAGATCAGTTAGAAAGCATTAACCCCTCCAACCAAGATGGCTCCCTGGTCTGTTTGCTCATTTGTTTTGTTTTGTTTTCTGCTCATTGTTTGCACTCGTTGTCTGCTCATTGTCTGTTTTTTCTTTAGGAGGCACTCAGAACCGAACCTGGAACCTCCCATGTGGGAGTCAGGTGCTCAACTGCTTGAGTCACATCTGTTACCAGAAAGCAATTTTGATAATCCAGCTGAAAATGATGGTGGTACAAACCAAAGAGATAACAGGAGGGGTAGTGAGAATTGATTTTATGTATGTATATGTATGCATCATTTTTTTAAACAATATTTTGTACATTTAATAATTGAAAATATAAACAATAATATTATTATAAGTCATTCACCACTATTACACCACAACCGGTAATAAAGATTATATCAACTCTGTTAGTTAAATATAATTGTGTTTTAAAGATTGGCGTGCATATTTTTATCTACATTTTGTTTTGGATGTCTTCCTTGGGATGGATTTATAGAAGTAGAGTTACTGGTCAAAATATAACAATTTAAAATGTATGTATATGGAAAAATAGATGCTTGACTAGATTTAGGAATGAAATTCTTATAGAGGAAAAAAAAAGGAACCATCTAGAAAAAAGGATTTGACTTTTATTTTCACATTTTTCCTGCTGAAGATATCTCAAATGCCCCTCATGCTTAAACTTAAAAACTGATCTTTAAAAACTTTATTTTGTACATTTAATAATTGAAAATATAAACAATAATTAAAAAAGAAAAAGAAAACAGAGTTGAATAAAAACATACATTTCTCAATTAAATGTTCTGGATATATATATATATATTAATCATACAATATGTTACACAATATATTTGGATCATAGTAACACAATCATATAGTATTTTTCCTTTTGTGTCTGGCTTGCTTCACTCAACATAATGTCCTCCAGGTTCATCTATGTTGTCATATGCTTTACAACTTCATTTATTCTTACAGCTACATAATATTCCATAGTGTGAATACACCAGTTCGTTTATCCATTCATCTGATGGACACCTGAGTTGTTTCCAACTTTTGGCAATCGTGAATGATGCCGCTATGAACATCGGTGTGCAGATGTCTGTTCGTGTCACTGCTCTCAGTTCTTCTGGGTATATACCCAGTAGTGGTATTGCAGGGTCACGTGGCAAGTCTATATTCAACTTCTTTAGGAACTGCCAAACAGTCCTCCACAGTTGGCTGTACCATTCTGCATCCCCACCAACTGTGAGTCTCTCCAACACTTGTAGCTCTCTGTCTTTTTAATAGTGGCCATTCTGATAGGTGTGAAATAATATCTCATTGTAGTTTTCATTTGCATTTCCCTAATCATTAGTGATGTTGAACATTTCTTCATGATTTGTTTTGTTTTGTTTTGTTTTTTGCCATTTGTATTTCTTCTTTGGAGAAATGTCTATTCAAGTCTTTTGTCCATTTTTTAATTGGGTCATTTGTCTTTTTACTGAGTTGTAACATCTCTTTATATATCCTGGATAATAAACCCTTATCGGATATGTAATTTCCAAGTATTTTCTCCCATTGAGTTGGCTGCCTTTCACCTTTTGACAAAATCCTGTGAGATGCAAAAGTGTTTAATTTTGAGGAGGTCCCATTTTTTCTTTTGTTGCACATGCTTTGGGTGTAAGGTCCAAGAAACCACCAACTATTACAAGGTCTTGAAGACATTTCCCTACATTTTCTTCTAGTAGTTTTATGGTCCTGGCTTTTATGTTTACATCTTTGATCCATTTTGAGTTGATTCTTGTATAGGGAGTGAGATAGGGGTCTTCTTTCCTTCTTTTGGCTATAGATATCCTGTTCTCCCAGCACCATTTGTTTTGTTGTGTTTTTTTTTTTTTTTTTTTTTTTTTAAGATTTATTTATTTATTTCTCCACACCACCACTCCCTTGTTTGTGATGTGTATTCTTCTGTGTCTGCTTGTCTTGTCTTTAGGCGGTACTGGGGACTGATCCTGAGACCTTCCAGAGTGGGAGACAGGCTGCTCAATCTCTCGCGTCACCTCAGCTCCCTGGTCTGCTGCATCACTTATTGTCTCTCCTCTGTCTCTTTTTCTTACGTTATCTTGCTCACCAGCTCTCCCCGCAGGCCAGCACTCCTGTATGGGCCAGGATTCTGTGCAGGCTAGCTCTCTGTGTGGGCCAGCTTGCCTTTCACCAGGAGGCCCGGGAATCGAACCCTGGACCTCCAATATGGCAGATGGGACCCCAATCACTTGAGCCACATCTGTTTCCCCAAGACTGTTTTGTCCCGTTAACATTAACTTGGTAGGTTTGTCAAAAACAAGTTGACTGTATAGGTGAGGGTTTATTTCTGGATTCTCAATTCTATTCCACTGATCGAAGTGTCTATCTTTATGCCAGTACCATGCTGTTTTGACCACTGTAGCTTTGTAATATGTTTCAAGGTGAGGCAGTGAAATTCCTCCCACATCGATCTTCTTTTTCAGAATATGTTTAGCTATTTGGGTACACTTTCCCTCTCAAATGAATTTGGTAATTGCCTTTTCTAATTCTGTAAATTAGAGGCTGTTGGAATTTTGATTGGTATTGCACTGAATCTATAAATTAGTTTGGGTAAGATTGACATCTTCACGATATTTATTCTTCCAGTCCATGAATACGGAATGTCTTTCCATTTGTTTAGGTCCTATTAAATTTCTTTTAGCATTGTTTTGTAGTTTTTTGCATATAGGTCCTGTACTTCTTTGGTTAAATTAATTCCTAGGTATTTGAGTCCTTTTGTTGCTATTGTAAATGGAATTTTCCCCGATTTCCTCCTCAGATTGTTCAGTACTAGTGTGCAAAAACAATACTGATTTTTGTGTGTTGATCTTGTATCCTGCCAGTTTGCTGAACTCATTTATTAGCTCAAGTAGCTTTGTCATGGATACTTCAGAATTCTTTAAGTACAGGATCATGTCATCTGCAAACAGTGAGAGTTTTACTTCCTCTTTTCCTATTTGGATGCCTTTAATTTTTTTTTTTTTTTTTTTTTTTTTCTTGTCTAATTGCCCTAGCTAGAACTTCTAGTACAATATTGAATAACAGTGGTGACAGTGGGCATACTTGTCTTGTTCTGGATCTTAGAGGGAGAGCTTTCAACCTTTCCTCATTGAATCATGTTGGCTGTGGGTTTTCCATATATGCCTTTTATCAGATTGAGGAATTTTCCTTCTATTCCTATCTTTTGAAGTGTTTTTTTTTTTTTTTTTAAATCAAAAAAGGATGTCGGATTTTGTCTAATGCTTTTTCTGTGTTAATTGAGATGATCATGTGGTTTTTTTCCTTCAATTTGCTAATGTGGTGTATTACACTGATTGATTTTCTCATGTTGAACCAGACTTGCATACAAGGAATAAATCCCCTTTAGTCATGATGTATAAGTCTTTTGATATGTTGTTGGATTCTATTTGCAAATATTTTGTTGAGAATTTTTGCATCTATGTTCATTAGAGAGATTGGTCTATAATTTTCTTTTCTTGTAGTATCTTTATCTGGCTTTGGTATTAGGGTGATGTTGGCTTCATAAAATGTGTTGGGTAATTTTCCGTCCTCTTCAATTTTTTGAAAGAGTTTAAACAGAATTGGTGTTAATTCTTTTCGAAATGCTTGGTAGAATTCACCTGTGAAGCTATCTGGTCCTGGACTTTTCTTTGCTGGGATATTTTTGATGATGGATTCAATCTCTTTAAATGTGATTGGTTTGTTAAGTTCTTGTATTTCTTGTAGCATCAGTGTAGGTTGTTTGTGCATTTCTAGGAATTTGTCCATTTCATTTAGGTTGTCTAGTTTGTTGGCATATGGTTTCTCATAATATCCTCTTATGATTCTTTTTATTTCTGTGGGTTCAGTTGTAACTCCCCCCCCCCTTTCATTTCTGATTGTATTTATTTGCATCTTCTCTCTTTTTTTCTTTGTTAGTCTAGCTAGGGCGTTGTATCAATTTTATTGAGGTATAATTTACTAATAAATTGTACCCATATGAAACCTATAATTTGATGAGTTTACCAATGAAACCATCAACACAATCAAGGGAACATTTTCATCCCCTCAAAATTTCCTTTTACTCCTTTGCAGTCCATCAGTCTTTCTCTCTACCCCTGGCAAGCAATGATATGCTTTCTGTCACTATAGATTAGTTTACATTTTCTAGAATTTTTTATAAATGGAATTATAGAGTATGTATGCTTTTGTACATAGCTTTTTTCCCTACTCAGTACTATGATTTTGAGATTCTGCCATTTTGTTATATGACAGATATTGGATTTGCTAATAGGTTGGATTTAGGTATGAGACATACAGAGTAGTTGAGGATGATTCCAAGGTTTGTGCCTGGAATGACTGGAAAAGTGGAGTTGCCTTCAAGTGAGATGGAGAATGCTCCAGGAGGAAAAGGTTGAGGGAAGATCAGGAATTCTGCTTTTGATATACTGACTAGCCAAGGAGAGATATTGAATTATTTGCTGGATATGAACCTGGATTTCAGAAATGAGGTATGGACTAGAGATAGAAATTGGGGAGTTGTCAGGATATTGTTAATGGTATTAAAGCCATGCCTGAATGAGATCACCAAGGATATGAGGTCAATAGAGAAGAAAACAGATCAAAGTCCAAGTCCTAGAACACTCCAACTTTAAGAGATTGGGGAGAAGAGGAAGAATGAGCAAAAGAGACTGAGATGGAGAAACCAGTAAGATAAGAGGAAAACCTAGAGTGTGGTCACCTAAAAGTCAAGTGTAAAGTCTCAAGGAGGCAGAAGTGATAATTGTCAAATGTTGCTGATAGGTCAAATAAGATAAGGGCTAAAAACTGACCATTCTATTTAGCAAAATGAAGGTTGTTAGTGACCTTGTCAAGAGCAAGTTTGATGAAGTGGTAGGGATACACCCTTTGGTAAGTTTAAACTTGGAGGAAAGGAATTGGAGGCAGCAAGCAAGTATAAAAAACTTTTTTTGAGGAGTTTGCCTACAAAGGCAAGCAAAGAAATGGAAAGGAGGCTGAGAGAGAAAGCTGGGTTAAGAGAAGGGTTTTGTTTGTTTGTTTTGTAGTATGGGAGATATAAGAACATGTTTGCAGGCTGATGTTCAGGAGGAGGAAAAATTGATGTTACAGGAGAAAAGGGAGAATTGCTGAAACAATGTACTTGAATGGACCAGAGAGAGGGGTGGGGGTGGGGGGATATAGTACACAAGTAAAGGTACTAGCTTTAGATAGGAGCATGGATAGTTATCTATGCTAACCTACTTGCTTTGTAACTTTCAGTAAATTACTTAATCCCTTTGAGCTTCAGTTTCTTGAAGATAAAAATAACTTTTAGAGAACTGTCTTGAGGATTAAATGAGAAAACTTGTATCTGATCCTTGGTAGGTATACTCATTATATGTTATATGTTAGCTACCTTTTCTTTCCACTATGCATAACTTTTAAAATGAAACTAACCATATTTTATTTTGCGTATTAGTTTAAAATGTACATTTGTCTTCCTTTTTCAATTATAAACTTTTTGGCAGGAATGGTGTTCTGTTCTTATTTCCTCTAGCACAAGGTTCTTGACTGAAATAGGTCCTCAATAAATATTCACTAAATTTATTTCAACAATGTAGAAAGAAAACCTTTCCTCTGATATATACAAATTGCCAACAAAGTGAATAACTCTGTCCAGTCTTCTAGCTTCTAGTATTGTTTATCTTTTAAAAAATTTTGCCCACTTTTAATAAACATAAAAATCTCATGTTGTCTTTTAAAATAATTTAAAATTTCAAAAAGCTCAAGTATACCCATTCTGAGTAACAAATCCCGCTCTTTAAGCATTAGGAATGACTGTTTTAATTTTAAAATGGGAGGAATGGCATGGTTAGAGAAGACAGCAGCTTATAGTATAACATCTTCATGTCCCAATTGATTCAGATCTTCTAGAATGCACTGGTGTGATATATTGGCAAGGGACCACATCATATATGTGTGCGTGCTTGCATATGTATGTATGTATGTGTGATGCAGGAAGGTAGGGTAGAGAAAATGATAAGACAAATATGGCAAAAGCTTAAACATTGGTCAGTTCAAGTAAAAAGTTTTATGGGACTTTTCTGAATTATTCTTATAATTTTTCTATACATTTTAAAAAGAAAAAATAAGGAATGGGGTAGGGGGAGACTGGTGGTCACCTCTCTTTAATTAAATAGTAATTTAATTTTGACCCTGACAATGTAACATATTAGGCCATCCATTTAACCTCCGTGCCCCAGTTTATTTTTCCGTAGAATGGGTAACAGTTTTACTGTCTTTACAAGTTAAGGTATGTGACATTTGTTAAACATGATTTTTCTACAAAAACTAATGTAGTTTACACCTAACAAAAAAGCAAAGAATCAATGTTTCAAACCATATTTAGCTTACTATATTTAGCTATTCAGCAGGCATAATAAACTTAATTTATATAGGCAGAACTGGGTAATTATATATTAAAATGAATTTTAAAAAATTTATTGTGCTAACATATATACTACACAGAATTTCCCATCTCAACCACTTTCATGGGTATTAGTATGGATTCTAAACAACTATAATACAGGAGGAAAAACTGACCATTGAATAAAGCCACACATCTGTTTGGCCGGTATAGTTTTTTTTTTTTTTTTTAAAGAACAAACAACTAACTGATTTGATTACTTTTACATGAGACATGCACTCTTCTTTTTGCCACAGTTTCTACTTCTTCTATGGTCTTACAAACTAAAGCTTTGCATCTTTACCTTATATCTTTGGCCCTGAGTTTTCTACTTCTGGAAAGATTTCTTCTTTCTTGTGATTGACGGTAATTTTTAAAAAAGGATCCATATTGGCTTCAGTTATACCAGAAAAGAGCAAGGTAAAAAGTTGCCTTGAGAACCACAATGGCAGTTGAAGAGATTTTTTTAAAGTTTTTGAAACTTCAGATACCAGTCACTGGCTAAAAACAAAGATGTCATACTATGACAACTAGTAATCAAATATCATAATGTTGAACTTTATGTGATCTTGTCTTTCCCTTAATTTCCCAATGGCATTCCATATTGTTCTCTGCCCCATTTCAAAACAGGTAGCCACACTGGTTTTCTCTCATCCCTCAGAGCTTCAAGGACTGGCTCCATCTTGCCTTTCAGATCTCTGCTCAAATGTCACTGCCTTCCCTGACCACCCTTATGTAGCTTTTCTCCCTCACAGTTACTATCTTAACACTCTGTTTTCTTGTCAGCATAGTATTTAACCCTATCTGAAACGATTATTTGTATTTTTATTGTCTCTCTCCAGCCAGTCTCATTCATAGCTATATTTCCTGGAACATAATTGGCACTCAAATATTGGTTAAAAGAATAAAAGGACATATCCAAAATTATGTTATTTTTGAATCCAACTACATGGTAAAAAATAATCTGCAAAATCCTACTAATACCCAAAAGAACTAGTATCTACTCAGATAAAACACTTTCTAAGGTATAAACAACAAATGTAATTATATTCAGAATGTGGAAAACACAGTTGGTAATACCAGGTCATATGCCCAAATATAAGGTGCTTTTAATTTTAACCCAAACTATTTCTCAGAAAAGAGGGAATCACTCTATATTTCAATCCTTACAAAAGCTCATATTCCAAGGTGCTTTCACAATTTCTTCTTCCTTTTTTTTAGGAGGTACTGGTGATTAACCCAGGACCTCATACATGGGAAGCAGGCACCCAACCACCTAAGCTACATCCACTCCCTTTTCACACTTTCTTTTGAGCAATAAAATATTAATTGGGAAAGACACATTTGTTTTAAATGACCCAATTAATGCTAATACTGGATGCTTATAGAGGACATCAAAAACAAAAGAGAGGTTTAGTAATTACTGAGGGTATCACCTCCAAACTATAAGTACCAGATCAGTATTTACAAGCTTTGATGTTCATTTGAATCACCTGGGTTTTTCCTTAAACTGTAGCTTCTGAGTCAGGAGGTCTGGGGCCAGAAATTATGCATTTCTAACAAACTTCAGGATGATGCCATTATTGCTAACTCTTGGACTATACTTTGAATTGCAAGGCACAAGAAGTTGTAAACAAGGCTTTTGAAAACTACTTTAAGAGCAAAACATTAAGTGTTACACTGTGAAGCTCACTGTGAAAATCACTAGCATACACTAAGTAGAGGAAAAAACCCCACTTGACCTAATGTTGTGAGAATGGATTATTGTGGTTTGAGTTAAAAGTTCCTGTGACGGGAAGTGGATGTGGCTCAATCGATGGGGCTCCCGTTTACCATATGGGAGGCCCCGGGTTCGATTCCTGGGGCCTCCTGGTGAAGGCAAGCCGGCCCGCAAGGTGTGGTGAGCTGACGCAGCAAGACGACCAACAAAGGGAGACAAGCAGACACAGAAAAACGCACAGCAAATGGACACAGGGAGCACAAACAGCAAGGGGGGGGGATAAATAAATAAATAAAAATAAAATCATAAAAAAAAAAAAGTTCCTGTGACAGCATCATACACATATTCAACGAGTGAAGAGTGAAGATAATGTGCTCTGGAAAAAATGGTGGTAAAAGACTAAAAATGAAATAATAATGATGACAAAGACACCAATGTTGAAGGTACACATGAAGAAAATAGAAAAATTTCAGTGTCTCTAAATCAATGTTATTATAAAGTTGTATACAAGTTAACACATTGAATATTCTAAATAGATAAATTCGACTTTTTCATCAACATTCCTAAAATTTTATACATTCTAGTGGCAAAAAAAGCTTAAAAAGAAAAAAAATTCTTCATATTATGAAAAGTGGAAGATAACATTTTATTTGTCACCAACAAAGCATATAGGCCTTGCTTACCACCCAGTACTATGTGATAGCCCATAATTTACATCTGAGGAGGTACTGTGTTCCTAACTTTCATATTTATTACAAAGAAAGCCGTTTGTGTTTCATATTTCCCATTATCCAAGTTGGGTGATTTATTTCATGGCTTTTCTGTTCTTCTTTGTACCTGCATGTTAGCATACAATGATATGATAATATATCTATAGGTGTATGTATGTGTGTTGACTATGATTACACGACTATTACTTGAATAAAGACTATGAAAGAAAAAAAAAAAAAAAGACTATGAAAGAATCTTTATTGAACTGAATTATTCAGAGTAATACATTTTGTTATTATAAGTACAATGTACTGTTCTTGGAAGCAAATTTTTGCAGATATCTGAAAATAATTTTATTAAATGATAATAGCCCACTTAGATACACATTTGGAACAAAGATAAGAGACTTGAAGAAAGTAAAAAGGCTTGGAGTGATGTAAAAGCTAAAGTCTAAGATGCTAAAGTCTAAGAATAGATCCTGTAGGTCAAAATACAAATATGAGAAATATGAGAAATATAAATAACACCTTATCTTACAAAGCACTTCACTATGCTTTCAGATTCTATTCTCATTCTGAGTATGTATGTGTGTTTAATACTTTCACATTATCTCTGAGAAGTAGCCTGATAATTTATTTCACTGTTGAATAACCCATGGCAGAGACAAATGAAAAGAAACGAATCAAAATGAGTATAATTCTAACTATGATCTTTTCAGTTAGAATCCTGTGCTTATTGTATTACACCAAGGTACTTTAATTTTTTTAAGATCTACAATTTATTCCAACAAAATTATTTCAATTTCCTTAGTACCTTACATTTATCTGTAAAATGAGATTAAAGTATATTATCTAAAAACTTCTTCTGTCACTATAGTTATCATTTTAAAATGTATCTTTACATTCATAGGAAGGAAAGAACATGCTGGGCAGCTGAAAGCTGCAAAGGGGATAGGGGCCTTTATATAAAACTATAATTACTAATGTATCCTCCTCCCCCGTATAGACTGAAGTCCATGCTTATAAAACAATTTTTTTCTCCCAAGGCAATGCCTTTGATCAGAATCAAATGCTTAAATTTAATAAAACAAAAGAAAATGCATTTATTTAAAACCTTATTTTTCTTTACCTCCCAACACTCCAAATAATTTCATTTTACTCATCTACATGGAAGCACTAAGGTTAGAAATGGAGCACTAATTTTGGTGAACAATTTTACTAGTCAAAATGTTTTTTTTCTCCTTTAAAACCTTGCCTTGCTATCTGTCATTAGGTCATTAACCCACACTATAATTTTTAAATAAATAAGTTACATTGGTCCTAAGTTCTTTTAAAGACTAAGGCGTTAAAAAATAAGGGATTAAATTGAAAAGATAATTAAACAAAAAACATCAAAATAAACAAAAAATAGGATCCCTCAAATAAACACAATGCTAAAATGTCCCCATAATTTTGAAGAATCATTCACTTCTTTCAGCACCGTTTAATACAGAGATAAACTTCTCTCACACAATTTAATACCAAAACCCAAACAGACTCACATAACCTTTTGCCTTTCACAGCTATCTTGAGATCAAAGCACAGTACCCATAAAGAAAAATCAATAACTCATAATGGCAAATCAAAAAAGTCACAAAAATGTGTGTTGAGATGCTTTTTTTTTTTTTTTTTAAAGATTTTATTTATTTATTTATTTATCCCCCTCCTGCTGCTCGTGCTCGCCGGGCCAGCCAACTGCGCCGTGCGGGCGGGCCTGCCTTCACCAGGAGGCCCCGGGAACCGAACCCGGGGCCTCCCATATGGTAAACGGGAGCCCCACCGATTGAGCCACAGCCGCTTCCCTGTTGAGATGCTTTTTACAGGTACTAGAGTGCTCAAGGTTTCTCACAATATTGTAAACTATTATTAATGGAGTTATTCGTTTTCAGTTTAATTTACCAAATGTTATTTTCAAAAAACTGATAACTAGAAATTTTTTAAAAAGCATAACAGTTGTGATATGCATTTATTACAAGTCTCTGTTCAGGGAGTCAAGCCACTCTGATAGAGCTCAGTTTGGGGGCAGGGGTTATATATATATATATATATATTGCTTTCTTCTCCATCCATCCCCTTAACGCCGTAATTAAAACCTAATATGTACAAATCAAGCAAGATTACTGGACAAGAGCCACTTCATGACAGTATGAATTGCTTCTGGGCTCAGTCTAGAGTATCAGCTGGGAAACATCAAAGGGAATCAAAGCGATTCCTTTGCCGATAAGAAAATGTAAAAGAATCTCTTTAGAACTAGGTTCAGTAGTGCAAATGCACTCTTGTTCATCTGAACAACAAGAAATTCCCCATTTACTACTTAGGAGAAATTGAAAGCACAGGACCAGATCTTAAAAGATGGAAGGTGTAAAAGAAAACCTCTTTTCTGCTTAGCACTTTGGCAGGCTTAGTACTGAATTTGCATCTGCCTGAGTGGTAACTTCCAAAAGTCTGAGAAAGTAAATGTGAGCTGAATATCAAGCAATAAAAGAGATAATTCTGAGACTCTGCATTTGAGCGGGGGGAATGGGGAGTGAGTATTGAAGAGAGTGGGATTAGCACAGCTAAGAAATGCCACACACCTAAAACCATCATTAAATTAAAATGAATTCAAAGCAAGTTTTCTAAATCGTTTCACCACATTAAACACATACACACACAGAAAAATCTTTAGTTTACTAAAATATATTTTGCAAAGTGTTCTTTTCTTCCTGAATTCTGCTATTCTTTCTGCTCAATGATCCTAACATCCAATGTCTAATTATTTCCTCGTTCTCTGTGCATCTTTCTTCTTTCTTAGGACCCTCCCCTTCTGTTTCCTAACCTTCTTCTGTGTAGCCAGAGATGACCAAATACAGTTCTCCTTCAAGTACTAATATTTCAATCAGTTCTACTATGTGCCCTCTTCGTTACCACTCACATACATCTGGCGTGGGTTTCCTTGGTGCTTGATAAATAAATGTTAGGTAGCATACTGCCACAAGCAGCTGCAAATGTCACCATTGTGGAAGGCTTGATTAAAGCGACAAAGTGGAAATATCAAAGCAAAATAGCTGATAGAAATTAGTTGTGTTTTTTTTTTTTTTAAATCCTAGTACTTAGCAGAGTAAGTGCCTGGTACAGGAGGCAATGAATAATAATAAAATTTTCCTTAAGTGCTCGTTGACATTTTAAGGACCTTTCTCATTGAGACCATGAGCAACATATACTTTATACTTCAGACTCCTCCCCAAAGCTAGATAAATTCATGAATGGGGATTTGACAAAGATAACCTTTTTAATCTCACTCAAATTTTCAGTTACTAAAATCGGAGGAGATGTCAGAGTTCAAGGCATGACAGAGTGGGTACATAAAAATTACGAAAGGCTGGAGATGATCATATTATATTTTTTTCTTCTCAGACTATTACCTTTTAACTTTCACAGAATTACAATATTTATAAGCAAAACCTAAATGCAAAATGCCTTTTTAAGAATATGTGTATGCTTTCAGACAGTTTTCTAGATGTCTTTAGTCATTCTTTCTCTTTATTCATTATCTGTAAGTGGGAAAAATAAAGCAAAACAAGGTGTGATTTTCTGCACAGATGAAGAAAATATTCCTCACCATATTCATCACATTCACACTCTATTGGAGGAGCCGGTAGTCAGAGAAAAAATGTTGGTAAAAGGGAAAAATAGATCCAGAGCCCCAAGTCTAAGAATGAACAAGGGTGCAACCTGGAAGATTTCCACGCTGTCTCATATCTACTACCTACTACCGATGACAGTCTGCATATAAGTTAAAAATGTTAACTCTGATGCAAGATTGCCTGGGTGTGCACCCTGCCTCTGCTTGTTATTTACATTATTGGCCAAGTAACTTAACTTCTCCAAGTCTCAATTTTCTCGTTGGTAAAAGAGGGCTACTAAAAATACCCATAGCTTATAGATTGTTTTAAAGATTACACAAGAGGGGGGCAGATGTGGCTCAAATGGTTAGGTGTCTGTGCATATGGAAGGACCTGGGTTCGATTGCCGGGACCTCCCGGTACAATAAAAAATATATAGAAGGTGAGGTGGTACAGGTGGCAGAATGCCTCTCTCCCACATCGGAGGTCCCCAGGATCGAATCCCGGCGAAGACTGGAGGAGAGGGATGAGAAGAGAGGGCAGGAAACAGACACAGAGTCCAGCAAATGGACACAAAACAGCAAATGGGGGGCGGGGGGGCGGGGGTTAAAATGGGTAAAGTTAATAAATAAATAAATCTTTAAAAAAAAAGATTACGTGAGATATTTCAAGTAAAAGGCTGGCTGTCAAATCAAATCATACTTTGAAGGTTTGCTAGCTATTAGGTATTATAGCCAATAGAAATATATGGCCTTTCCTGTTTTCTATGTATATTGATACCCCTATAAATGGTACATTTTAAAAGAAAAACAGATATAATACTCCTCAATGCATCTCTTTTTTTTTTTTTTTTTTAATTTTTAATTTTACCGGGAGGTCCCGGGGATGGAACCCAGGTCCCTCCATATGGGAGACGGACGCCCAACCAGTTGAGCCACATCCGCCCCCGTCAATGCATCTCTTATAATCAATATTCTATATGTTGTAGTCCATTCTTAAAAGATAATCATGATCAATGTTCTATATGCTATAGTTTGTTCTTGAGGAAGATCATCATAATGTTTACTTTCAGAGAAAGAGTTTGCCAAAATTGAGATGCTTCACACTGAACAAATCCAAAATGAAGAAAGAATGCTGGGGCAGACTCTGCCTGTTGGTTGCCTACCTAACAGCACTTCCTCCCTTTATTCCAATACAGAACTATTTTCTGCCTCCTTACAAGATGAACCACAATAGATATAAGCTAGGTCATGGGAAATTTTTAATCACCATTGTCAGAGATTGATATAGGGCAGGGTTCTTAACCTTTTTTTGTTCCACAGACCCCTTTGCCAGTCAGGTGAAAACCAAGGACCCCTTACTAAGTCCACACTATACAGTGTATTATTTAATAAATATATCACACCTGCACCAACACATCCCCACAAGAACACTGGTTTTTTTGTTTGTTTGTTTGTTTTTAATTCAAACTCACGGACTCTTTGTTAAGAACCCCTGATCTAGGGGTATGCATGTGAGCCATTTCTACCCAATGGAACATGAGGGGACATCTGCTGGAGACTTCTGGATAAACCACTTAGCAAAAACAGAATCATCCCTATCAATTAGTAGGAAGAGTTAGAAAGTTAGCAGAACTTGTCATTTACCAAACACATAAGATTCTGAAGAAAATGTTTCAAAGATGACAGAAGACAAACATTATTAATTAAAGGAAAATAACAAAGACACTTCTCAAATTGGATCTTATACTATGGTGATTGACAGGCATTTATTTATCTCTTGGGAATTACACTACATCAGCTGATGTGAATTAAGATAAAGAAAAGGAAAAGAGAAAGAAGTTAATGATGGTGTCACTGACTAAATGAGAAGGGAGTACAATTTGAGGTAATGTGGTGAAGTCTGTTTTAAACAGGTTGAGTGTTGGGTTCCACATGATGGCAAGATAGTCTATATGTTCTGCAAGCAATTGGAGAAAAGGGATAGAATATTAATTCTTAAAGGCACAGATCTGGGTGTCAAGAGCATTAAAAAGACAACTAAAATAAGGAGAATAGATGGATTCTATAAGGAAAACAGGCGAGTAAAGAAAGGCAGAGAGAGAGCCAAAATCTGGGTCTTCTAGAACAATCTCATTTAGTTTAGTGGTGGCTGTACTATTAACCAACCAGTTGTGTGACTCTGATAAGTCATTTACAAGTTCTAAGGCTCATTTCTTCACCTGTAAAAGAGAAATAAGGATAACCACCATCCCAAGTTGTGAGGAATAAATGATATAATGACTATAAAGCCCTTAACACAAAGCCTAATTTAGATAAGTTCTCAAATATATAATACACAGTGGAGCAGATGTAGCTCAAGTGGTTGAACACCTGCTTCCCATGCACGAGGGTCTGGGTTCGATCCTGGCACTTCATAAAAACAAACAAACAAACGAAAAAACCAACTCTCATAGGGGATCAGATGTAGCTCAGTGGCTGAGCACCTGCTTCCCATGTACGAGGTCCTGGGTTCAATCCCTGGTACCTCCTGAAAAAAATATGTATGTATGTATATACATATATACATATACACACATTTGAGGTCAGAAAAATGAAGAACAATGAAAATAAACAGAGAAAGTGACAGTTCATTCATTCATAAAACAAATCCAAGTATGTGTAAGGCACTGGAGTAGACTAAAATGAAGATAATGTAAAGTCATATCATATTCAGTTCAGATTCAATGAATATTTGTTGGGTACTTTCATATATCAGGCATTATGATATGCTTTCATTTATCTTAGTCAAGAGATATAATACAAAGTAGAATTTCCAAAAAGATCTTGTGGGTAAGGGTTGTAACAAGTTAAGACAAAGATTTAGAAGATAAAATTGAAATTGGCAAAAAGGAAATGAATGGTGATTGTTGCAGTTTGAAGTAATTATGAACTCCAAAAATAGATATTGGATTATGCTTATAAACGGGTCTGCTAATCTGGGCACAATTAAGTTATGATTAGGGCATTAAGTGGGCCACGTCAGTAGGGCGTTGAGCCCCACCCCTGGTGGGTGGGGAATAAAATATAAAAGGCATGGCAAAGAGCAGTTTGGAGCTGTTTTGATGCTGGAGTTCTGGTGAGGAAGGAGAGAAGGCCCCGGGATAGAGACAAGCTATTCGCCTGAGAGTTCACAGCTGGCCTGGTGGAGAGAAGCAAAGCCTAGAGAGCCTCATAGTCTACAGCTGACCTTGTAGAGGAAACAGAGGAGCTAAGCCTGGAGAGAAACGCAGCCCTGGGAAGAGAGGAACCCAAGAAGCCTGAACCCTGGCAAACGTCGGCAGCTGTCTTGCTCCAACATGTGGCAATGGACTTTGGTGAGAGAAGAAACTTACGCTTTATGGCCTGGTAACTGTGGACTTCTACCCCAAATAGATACACTTTATAAAGATCAACCAATTTCTGGTATTTTGCATCAGCACCCCTTTGGCTGACTAATACAGTGATCTTTGAGCAAACTATGCAGTTAGCCAGAATGGGTTTCAGTTAGGGTGGAGAGAAGAAAAGGGAAGGGAAATGAAGGCAGAGGGAAAAGTTTTACAGGCATAAGAGGGAGTAGCAGGGTAAGGGCAGGATTGTTTGTTTTAGATAAGAAGTATCTGTGCTTGCCTGAAGGAAAAAGGAAAGGGGCCAGTGGAAAGGAACCACAAGGACAGCTGATACTTACTTTTTTTTTTTTTTTCAATTGTGGTAAAGCACAAAATATTTAGATACACTTGAAAAAGAAAACATTTTCTGCACATATTAGTCACTCAATGAATGATGGATAAATGGATAAGTAAATCAAAGAACTATTCAATTCAATGCCAATACCTTGTTAGATTTTGTATTACAAAGAGACATAGTCAGATTTTCCCTTAATTAATTATGATGTCCTCTCAAGTGCTTGAAGATAGAGCAAATTTTTTTCTACAAGTGAAAATTTCATGATCACAAATACATTCTTCATAACTGCACACAATGTACTGAGATTTCAGGGGAAGAGGAGCAGACCCATGCTCTGTTATCAGTGAATATCTTTGAATACCACCACCCCATGTTATCTCAAGGGCAAGAGACCCTACCAGATAAACAAAGGTATTTCTCTAATACCTACCCCCCAAAATAAAAAAAACACATCTAGGACTGGAAAAGGGATACACACACAAAGTATCTGACACCATTATTTCTTTTCTCAATTCTTTTCATTTATTCCTTTACTCAAAAAGAATAGCTTAACCCTGTTTCAACTTCAGCTTCTACAGTCTAATATAACTTTAATAAAAGATATATTATAAACCCTAACAACCCTTAAAATATTGCAACCTTCCCCCGCCCCCATATTCCTTTTCAGCTTTGCTTTTACTCCTCAGTATTTGTCACCTTCTAATACACTATGTACTTTACTTAATTTGTTTATTTTCTGTCTCACCTTTCTGGAATGGAAACTCTACCAAGGCAGGTTTTTAATCTGTTTTGTTCACTGTTGCATCTCCAATGCGTAAAACAATATTTAACAGATAGTAGGTGCACAAAAGAAATAAAAATGTTGAAAGACTGAATAAATCAATTAATTCCGTGACAACAAAACAATGTCAAGCTCCCATAAAGTTTTGTTTATATTGACTTGTTAAAAATGATTTTTTATTTTTATTTATTTATTCTCCCCTACCCCCCCCCTTGTCTGTTCTCTGTGTGTTCTGTGTCTGCTTGTCTTCTCTTTAGGCGGCACTGGGAACTGATCCTGGGACCTTCTGGAGTGGGAGAGAGGCGCTCAATCTCTTGCTCCACCTCAGCTCCCTATACTGACTTTTACTTGTGTATCATTTTTCACTTTTTGATGTTATTTTATAAATTTTATATTATGTAATATGAGTTGGTTTTATCTCAATAAGAGTGTAATGTTTTTGAAGATGGACTGTGTATTACTTATTTTATGATTGCTGATATAGTAAAAATGCTAACTGATAAATACAGTACAGTAATTCTTCTCTTTACATCCCTGGTCCTGCCTTTCTCATTTGCCATCTAATGCCAGCCCCACTTTGCTGAAGAGGGTCTGGCACTGTTTCAGCTAAATCATTCTCTATACTATTTTGTTATGAAGTGATTGAATGATTATAGTTTTAAGTTGTTGAAATGACAAATGGTGTTTCCAAAAGAAATTTCTTTTTTAATATCTTTTTTTTTTACTTAAAAAAAAAAAAGATATTTAGATTACATAAATGTTAGAAGAAATTCTTTTTTTTTTTGAGTTCCACTGCAATAAAACAGTTCAGTGATTCAGCTGGCTGAATTCCATTTCATTCACTTAGAGGGAAATGCTACTAAAGAATATTAAATAGAAGTTCTCTTTTATTTTTGCTCTCCCAGAAATTTCACATTTGTTGCTATTTCTCATACTGAGCTTGGGGCATGGGCTGTTTGGAGTAAGCCGACTATACAAACAGAGGTTTCACCACTTGGCCTTGAATTATTAATTTCCTCTTCCTAGACTTCTTGGTATGATATTTGATTATTTCTTCATAACTCAGTTTAGGAAAACTGCTATAATTAATATTTATAAGTATGAAACTCCCTAAATTATCTTCAATAAATTTGCTTGGTTACGATGTTCTTGAAAAAAGAATGCAAAAAGAAAAAAAGAATTCAATTTGAAATTAAGACAACATTAAAATAAACCTCTACTACAAAACAATGCTAAAAGAAATTTAAAAAGACCTAAACAAATGGAAAGACATTCTGTGTTCATGGATTGGAAGAATCAATATCATGAAGATGTCAATCTTGCCCAAACTGATTTATAGAGTCAATGCAATACCAA